>PVHX01011914.1:0-61827 GCA_004024805.1 Geosciurus inauris
GCTACTGCACCTGACTCTTAAAGTCTTTTTTTTTTTTTTTTATAATTTTTTTAGTTGTAGATAAACTCAATACCTTTATTTTATTTATTTATATATGGTGCTGAGAATCGCACCCAGGGCCTCACACATGCTAGGCAAACGTTCTACCTCTGAGCCACAACCCCTAGCCCCCTTGAAGCCATGTTTAAGTGTGCAATTTTGTGGCATCAAGTACATTCATGATGTTGTTCAGTCATCACCACCATCTGTCTCCAAGAATTTTCATCTTCCCCTACAGAAACTCTAACTGGGCCTATATATAACCCAAGACTCTTTGAAAGACTTCTGGAGTAGCTTTGACAGTTGGATTTCTTGGTGGCCTGTCCTTCTACTGCCCTCCTGTGTTAGTCAGCTTTTCATTTCTGTGACCAAAATACCTGACCAGCACAACTTAGAGAAGGAAAGATTTATTTTGGTTCCTGGTTTCAGAGTTTTAGTCCATGGTCAGCTGGCTTCAATGTGAAATCATCATGGTAGAAGGGTATGGAGGAAAGCTGCTCAGCTCACGGCAGCCAGGAAGCAGAGAGAGAAATAGGAAGGGGCCAGGGACAGATATAATCCCCAAGACGATGCCCCCGGTGATCTACTTTCTACAGCCATGTTCTACTTGCTTACGGTTACTACCCACTAGTCCATTCAAATTATTCATTCATCAAATAGATTAATCTACTGATGGGGTTATAGTCCTCACAATCCAATCATTTCCTAAAGCCCCACCTCTGAAACTTGCCCCTCTGGGGACCAGGCTTTCAACATGTAAGCCTTTCTGGGGACATTTCAGATCCAAACCATAACACTTCCTTATCCTGGGAAGACAAGTAGTAGCCATGATGTTGTAGTCCTTCTCCAGAGGAATTCATCAGATACCAACAACAGCAGAAGGGGTTGGAGGTTGTAGCTGCCTCGGTTTCCTACAGTCACTGAATTCTGTAGCCAGGGGTCCAAATACCCTTTCCCAAACAGAGCCACAGCCAACCAACAGTTTGTTTGGATGCCTGACATATAATGGGCTCTCAATAAGGATTTGTTTATGTCTGCACAGGTAGATCACTATCCCTTGGAAGGGAGACTTTATGGCCGCTGTTGGTCACAGCAAGATGACAAAGGTATGTGCTTTGGGGTCAGAAAGATCAGGGTTCAAGTACTGTCCCTGTCCCTTACTAAGTGCATGGCTTGTTGGTTGTTTTGGTTAAGCAACAAAATGGGAATAATAATTCCTGCCTTACTGTGTGACATTTGAATGGGGCAATGTATGCCAAGTACTTAATTTTACCTTAGAGTACTAGAAGCTCAATGATATTAGTTCTGCTCTCTTCCACCCACTAGAGAATCTCACAGGTGCATCTCCTTTTCAACCACTTCCATTCCCTATTGGCTTATTTTGTTAGTTCCTGAGAAAGACTCCTCCTCAGTGTCTCAGTCCTTTCAAGTTGGGATGTTAACGCAGATTAAATGTGAAAGAGGATGTCACTTTCTTTGCCTTTATCTGAAACTGAGCTTGCTGATTTCTATTTTATTGGATGGAATTGTAGTGATCTGTTTGTTAAAGTTATCTATTCTCTCTTCTTCTCTCCCCCAATCTGCCCCTCTCCACACAGAAGCACTGGCACAGGCCACTCCTCTCATGCTCTAAACTAAAACTGTCATGTTGATTGCTATTTCCAAATCCAAGAACATGCTGCATTCATCTGGGACAGAGGGCACAATGTTTATCGTGGGCACAGAAGTCTTAATAGTAGCCCAGACCTATCCTTCATTCTCCATAATGCCTTGTTCATCTACCCCTTTATTCCAATCACTTGGCACATTTATTCTCAAGGTCATGGAACAAGGAATTGGTGAAGAATTAAGTAATCTAGCTAAGATCTATGCCCTATTGGATGTATGATTCTGTTTACCAGGTGAAGTCACTGGAAAAGTTAAAACCCTAAATGAACTAATACATCTAAATTTCAAATCAAGACAAATCCACCGGATATTGTGTATATTCAAGGGGCCTGGGGCAATATGGGTTTAGGAAATATGAGACTATCACCATATGTGATGATAGAGATTTGAAAAGTGTTTTAGAAGACCTTCCTTCTTTTCTTTTTTCTTCTTCCTCCTCCTCCTCCTTCTTCTTTGGTCCTGGGGATTGAACTCAGGGGCACTCAACCACTGAGCCACATCCCCAGCTCTTTTGTATGTTTTATAGAGAGACAGGGTCTCAACTGAGTTGCTTAGTGCCTCGCTGTAGCTGAGGCTGGCTTTGAACTCAGGATTCTCCTGTCTGAGCCCCTCAAAGTGCTGGGATTACAGGTGTGCACCACCGTGCCCGGCTCCACCTCCCCTTCTTGATCTAACCTACACAAGATTTACAGATTTAATTTCTAACAATAGTGCTCCTGATTTTGGGTCCCAGATTGTGCACATCCCATACATGGCATAAGGGAGTTGGGCCCATTTCTCTAGGTTATGTGAACTACTGAAAGATTTAATTCCTGGATCAGAGTTCCAATTAAATTATTGGGGGTATCACCAATTATTGGATTATTGGGTTGAAATGCAGAAAGCCAGAACCCAGTTAGAATGCTGGGGCCATAATCCAGATGAAAGCTGGTAGATGCCTGAAGCAGAGCAGTGGTATGGGAATGGAGAGAAGGAAAGAGTGGAGAGGTGGAATTATCTGGAAATAATAATCAACTGATGTTGGGGTTAAGTGACAACGTGGAGTGAAGGTCATCCTCCAGCTTTGGCCATCACATAGAGAGCCGCAGGTGCCTTCTGAGGAGCAGAAAAAAATTGTGTGTGTGTGTGTGTGTGTGTTATAGATAATGAAATCAGTTTTGTGGATAATGAATTTAAGGTGTCTGGGGATATCCAGTAATGGAAGTCTACTGTGGGTAAAGGCTCAAGAGAATCATCTGGGCTGTATTTGTAGATTTGGGAGTCCTGGGGGTGGAGATAGCTGGTAGTTGAAACTTGGGAAATAATACAAAATGATTAGAAAAGACAGTTAAGGGAAGACCCCAGAAGGCCCTGACCCTCTAGAGACTGGCCAGGGAGAAGAGCTATTGCAGAAAATTGAGAAGTGGGCAGGGATACAGCAGAATTGAGTGTGATGTCCTGTGAATAGAGGTGGGAGAGGGTTTTGAGAAAGGCGGGTTGGTGCAAACTTTGGAAACCAGCAGCGAGATCTAAAGTGGCAGAGTGAGCTAAGATGAGGAGATTGGAGGAGTGGCAGAAGCCAAGGCCAGACTTCTGAAGCACTGAGTGCTCAGGAGATGAGAAAGCACAGACAAGAAGGGGAGACAGGAAGAAGAGTTATATGGCTCCTACAGTGAGTCTGCTAGTGAAGGGACTAGGAGAAACCGGGCCAAGTGTCAGGGATTGGCAGGAGTGAGGGCAAGAGAGACTTCAACAGGGAGAAGGGTAGAAGTAGGGCAAAGGCTGCTTGCTACCTACTCAAAAAACACCCGCCTTCCCTTCCTTCCTACAAAAACTGCTTCAGCAGGCAAGAAGCAAAAGGTGGGAGGAAAGCAGGCTCCGCCCCTACTCCCGGGGAGGAGTCCTGGGAATTCCGGTTCCCCTGAGGAGTGATTGGTTTAGGAGTGGCCATGTGACTCACTTCTAGCCAATGAGACGTAAGGGGAATCCTAACAAAGTCCTCTGGGAAATGTTTTTTTCCTTCATTAATAAATTACAGAAGTCGGGAGGGAACTTTCAAAAAAATTTTTGCCTTTGTTTTTAAAAATAATTATTATTTTACTCCTGCCTCTTTTCTTGCTCTGTTGAACCAGGTCATGTGAGAATGTGACGCTTAGAGCCCTTGAAGTCTCCTTGCAGCAACCTAGTGATAAGCTGAGCTGGCGGGTGAGGTCCGGTCGGCTGAGGATACTAAGTCCCGGATCCTTAAAGCTACTTGAGGATTTGGTGGAGCTGCCGAACAACCTGAGATCGGCTCCCTTCAGTTTATCTAATGTACTATTAGCTTGTTTATGATTGAAGTCACTGCCATTGACATTTTTAGCCGAATGCTTCCTAACGGCTACAGGGAGATTATCACATTCTGGACCTAAGGTAATTTAGGTTAGGTTTAAAATAAGATCATGGTAAAACTTGTTTTTTTTCCACCAGGGATTGAACCCAGGAGCACTTAACTACCAAGCCACATCCCCAGCTCTTTTATATATTTTATTAGAGACAGGGTTTTGTTGAGTGGCATCGGGCCTTGCTAAATTGCTGAGGCTGGGTTTTGAACTCGCGATGCTCCTGCCTCAGCCTCCGGAGTCCCTGGGATCACATGCGTGCACCACTGCACGCAGGTCAGGGTAGGACTTTTTCAAACATTGAAGTAAGCCATATTTGATTGTGATTTCTTGCCTAAAGTAGCAATCAAGGCCATTACTATTTTATTTTATTTTATTTATTTTTTTGGTACTGGGGATTGAATTCAGGGGTACTCAACCACTGAGCCATATCCCCAGTCCTATTCTGTGTTTTATATAGAGACAGGGTCTCACTGAGTTGCTTAGCACCTCGCCATTGCTGAGGCTGGCTTTGAACTCGCGATTCTCCTGTCTCAGCCTCCCTAAGTGCTGGGGTTACAGGCATGCATCACCGCGCCCGGCTCATCACTCTTTTAAATCATATTGATTGTTTAAACAAACCAAGTACTTTGCAAAGGGTAGTAAAGATTATGGAAGTCAGGTCTCTGCCTTGTGGTTGAAGCCAAGCCAAATAAGTCTCTCAAGAAACACCCATTAGCTTTCTTCAGAGCATCTCGTCATTATTACTAAACCATCCTTTATTGACCCATTAGGAAGCAAATTTTCCTAATCTTTCCAACTGGTTACATTTCGACCATAATGTGAGATCAGACTTTGGATGTCATACTTTTCTTTGGAATTTAGACAGAAGGGCAGCACTCCCTTGATTGAGTTCAAAAGGCTGAGCTGTAGTCCAGAACATGGGCCTGATGGGAAAGGAGAGGTACTTCAAGGGAGGCATTGCATAATTACCCAGCAAACATGAGCCACTCTTGGGGCCACTGAAAAATGCACAGGTAACTAGGAATGGAGCACTTGCCCTAGAGATATTGACAATGTAGGAGGCAAAAAGTCCCCAAATAAGCAGCATGAAGGATGGATTGGAAAATGGGCTTGAAAGCAAGGGAATCTAGTTAGGGATCCAGTAGACTACCTAGATGGGAGAAAACTAGGACATTGGCACAGGAGATGGAAAAGAGGGTAGGATACAGGGATACAGCCAGAATTGCCAACCCATTAGAGGTAGGGTGTGAGGAGAGATGAATATCCTAATATAGCAATAGGAGAGATTTCAGAGTCACCTAGACCATGGTTTTTGAACTTCCTTTTAGCTGCGGAACACCTTATTCAACAAAGCCGTTCACAGAAGGCCAATATATTTGAGGTAGGATATGCTTTGCTTTTCTGTTCTTTTAAAAAAATTCTTCAGAAAGTATTTTAATGTATAAAAATATTTATAAAGAATCAGAAAAAATTAACTTCTCAGTGGGATTGAAACAGATGCACAGCGGATATGGAACTCACAAAAGGTCATCCTCTGCTCACTCAAAGAGGGTTACAAAACCAAAATGAGCCCCTAGTGGGGCTACCATACCTACTTAAAGCTATTCTTTTTTGGCAAGTAGCTTCACTTGGAAGGATTTCTTCTTTTTTATGTTAATTAATTAATTTATTCTAATTAGGTATATATGACAGCAGAATGCATTTTGATTCATTATACACGAATGCAGCACAACTTTTTATTTCTCTGGTTGTACACAATGTAGCACTGCACCACATGTGCAGTCATACATGTACCTAGGGTAATGATGTCCATCTCATTCCACCATTGTTCCTGCCCCCATGCCCCCTCCCCTTTGCCCAAAGTTCTTCCATTCTCCCCACCCCCATATGCTTTTCTCCTTCTCCTTTTCCTTGTTCAGGAGTTAGGCATATATAGGGCAGGATATAAAAGCCAGTTCTTTGCAAAAATTCCAGGAGGTTCTATTTGGGGCCAGCTTCATGGGTGAAGACCAGTGTAGTCACACAGGGAGGGACCTTTGCTTAGTAGGTTTAATGGTTTGCTGTTACTGTCCTGAAATTCTTAATAATTTCTGAACAAAGAATTCTGCCTTTTCCTTTTGCACTGGGTCTTCCAAACTAGGTAACTGGTCTTGAGCAGAGGCGAGGGACTAGGGAACCAAGTTCTTGGACCGGCTCAGGGATGCTAAGACCATGAGGGCATAATGAATATGAACAATATCATCAGCATAGTAATTGTCTATTTAACAGTTGCTGCAAGTGTTAAATGAACACATATGTGGGAAAATACTTAAAACTGTCTGATACAGAGTGAATATCATGGAAAGAGTTCCATTTCATTATTATTCCTTCCCTGCACTGATTCAACTCTGTCAGCATGAGGTTGATTATTCACGGGGTCACAGCTGACTTTTCTCATTTTCACATTTTTAACCTGCCACTCATCATCCAGCCCCAGGTTCCTGATTGTCCTTTGGTGGGGAAAAGAGATCTAGCAACAATAATTATCACAATAAGTAAATGTGTGATATCACCAACTCTCAGTGTAGTTAAAAAGTGTCTCAGCCTGTCTTTGTGTTGAGAGAGAGTTGTTTTTTTTTTTTAAACTCAATTAATTACAGGGTCTCTCTGGAGGTTTTATTGTTTCTCGATACCTGTCTTTTTTGTTCATTTTGAAAGGACTCTTAAACCACCTGCTTCCTCCCTCCCTCCTCTTCTCCTCAGATCCCCCAGGGGAGGGCAGGACCTAAAGAGGACTGTGTCACCATTGTCATCAAGATAATGTCTCCCTCCCCCGCTTCCCTCCACTCCGCTCTCATCCCCCAGAGCCTGGCCAGTGCTCAGCCTTGTCCTGCAAGCACAGCTCTTCACCTCTGCTCGGTGAACCTGTGGCCCTGGCCTGAGTCTGGAAGCTACTCCTCCTACCCTCATCATAACCTTAGATATTCCCAAGACATTCTCAGGACTCTCTCATTGTCCTAGGGTTTTGAGTTTGTAAGAACTACATACTTTTTTCCTTGGCAGAAATAATTATGGTTTTTCCTAACAACTTCGCAACTTCCCCTTAGATTTGGAAATTCCCTTCTTAATTACAGCTCTTGATAGATGCAGAAGAAGTATTTGGTCTGGTCCTATCTTCCCTCCTGATCAGCTGTGTGATTTTGGGCCTCAGTTGACAAAAATTATCTCGATTGGTGGGGGGGTCAGATTGGAGGATGAGAAGGCTTTCTTTTTGGAGGCCCTCTGGAGAAGGGATTTACAAATGTCTCCATGGTGAAAATAGCCATTTGGGGAGGTACCAACCTACTTATATTCCTCCTTTTGAAAAAAATGAGCTTATTAATTTCCTTTGCTAATTCCTCTCCCCCCACCCCATCTCCATGCCTGCCTCCTCCCTCAGCTGTGGTTCAATGCAGTAGACAGGCTAAACTCCCTCCTCCCACTTACACACACACTTCTGGGAGGCCCTAGATAAACAGAAGGCGAAGGCAAGGAATTATTATTATCATTATGATGATGATGATGCTTTCAGTCTGAGAAAACAGGAAGTGAAACTGCCCGGTGATAAAAGCCTGGCCTCATCTCTTCAGCTGGACCTAAAGGCAAAGCAGACGACAGCCAGAGAAAATTGTAGCCCCACCACAGGCTCTAGCAGCCTCGTGTGTGTGTGTGTGTGTGTGTGTGTGTGTGTGTGTGTGTGTATTACAAGGAGTATCTTTAAATATGTGGTTTCCAGAACTTTTGATGATCTTTCAACCTTATTCCAATGCCTGTCCTTGCCCCTTCATGTGATATCTTTGGGGTGCTTCCTTACTACTTCCTTCCCCATTTCCTAGAGAGAGCTCTCCATGGCTGTCAGAAGTGTAAAAGGACAAGGCCTGTGATTAATTGGCTCCTGCTACACACATCTTATCTGCCCCGCCAGGTCTGAGCCATGCACCTTTCTTCGGCCAGTTTGTCCCCAGACACATTCCATGGGCCAGAGGCCTTTCCTCCCTCTTCCTTCAGGGAGCCGTGTTTTCTCTCCTGGCTTGGCTGCCTGACACTCCATCTGCTTGGTTGATTATTCATGTCCTTTGTCTTTTTTCAGGAATCGATTATGGATAAATGGTAGTCAGAAAACAGCATGCCAGGGCCAATGTAATTATCCCATGTCGACATTCCATTTGGAGCACTATGGCCTCTGGAAACACTGAAAAACAGTGAAAATGACCTGATTTTCATAGTACCTTGTAAGCTCAACTTCCCAGGGAGAAAAGAGCAGACAGCTGTGTGGGGAGTAAATGGACCAAGCTGATGTTTCAGAAATACCTCCTCATTTGAACAATGTTCAGGCGACAGGGGAGGAGAAGGTATTAAGGAAGGGGAGGAAAGAGCACTTCAGCCATGCAAGACATTGGGCTTGTGCCCTGGTACCTGGGGCCCACATCTTTTTATGGCTTTCATACCAAGATCTTGAACAAATTAGAAGATTTTTAAAATCTTGGTTTGGAAAATACATAATTGTACTAATTATTTAGGTAGCGCTATTCATTGTAGCCAAGATGTAGAAGCAACCTAAATGTATGTTAACAGATGAGTGAATTTAAAAAATGAGATACTAAGTGGGGCGCAGTGGAACATGCCTGGAATGCCAGCATTTTGGGAGGCTGAGACAGGAGAATTGCAAGTTCAAAGCCAGCCTCAGCAACAATGAGGTGCTAAGCAACTCAGTGAGACCCTGTCTCTACATAAAACACTGGGGATATGGCTCAGTGGTTGAGTACCCCTGAGTTCAATCCCCGGTACCCTCACCCCCCAAATGGGATACTAGAGGAAATTTTTCAATATGAGATAATGTGGACAAACTTTAAAAAGATTATATTAAGTGAAACAAGTCAGTCACAGAAAGACATAGTATGCAGATTCCACTTATTTAAGGTATTTGAAGTCAAATTCATGGAATCAAAGAAAAGACTGGTGATTACCAGGGGATAGGGAGAGGGAGAAATAGGAAGTCAGTAGAAAATGGGCATAAAGTTTCAGGCAAGCATGACAGATAAGTTCTAGAGATCTGCATACCACTGAATCTAGAGTCAGTAACGTTTTGTCCACTTAAAGATTTTTTAAGAGGGTAGATCTTATGTTAAGTGTTCTTACCACAAAAACAGCAGAGCATCACATAAAATAATAAAAGAACAGAACACGACATGACCTACCTGATGTTACATGATACGGCTACTAGAATATGTGACACATACTATGCAGGTCACACCCAACACATGACACATGTGACACATGATGAAAGCAACACATATGATATGCAAGATGCATGGCAGAAGTGACACGTGACAAAAGTGCATCACTTCTGTCATAGAGACGTGCCTGTGACAAAAGTGAAGTTCATGCAAAAATGCTGTCGGTGACAAGATGAAGAATGACGTGTATAAAAATGACACATCACGAAAACACATTTCACATGACGTGGAGTGACACGTGTGAAAGGTGACACAAATGACAAATGAAAGTGATGCATGTGACATGTGTGTGAAAAACAATAGTGGGGAAAATGACACCTGTGTCAATTGTGAGATGTGACACATGGGCAAAAAGGACACATATTACCAAAATGACATGTGAGAAAAACGACACAAGTGTGATAAGTGACATGCAGAAAATGGTGACACACATGAAAAAAATGTTACAAGTGGTAAAAATGACATGTGAGACAAAAATATCCACATAACGGAAGTGACACACGACCCACATGATGCACTTGGTCCACATGACATTCAGGACAGAAATGATAGTCTTAATGTCTGTTGTGCTTTCTGAGCCTAGAATTGGGGTCCATAGATGCACATCTGGGGGTTGAGATGGGGATCAGAATCATGGCAGGGGAATTGGTTGAAGAAAACCTCTAACATGAAGCTCTCTGGTCCCGAATCACTGCAGTCATACATCTGTCTGTCTCCCTGTCTGGAGAACATGGTAGCTAAGAAGACAGGTGCTGGGTCCTTGCTTCCTGCATTCAAATCCCCTCTCCAGGCATTACTTGAAATCATTTAGATTCACTGGGCCTCAGTGTCCTCATCTGGGCCACTGGAAGGATTTTAGTAACACCTAGTAGAGCTCTTCGGGAGCATGGATGGAGTCAACACATGGGATCACAGTCTTCTCAGAAACTTAACGGAAGCTGTTGTCTCAACCTTTTTTTATTTACCTTTTCTGTCTGCCATCCACCAGCCTCCAATTCATCCATCCAGCAAAAATGCAGTGCCATACTTTGTGACAGGCATTTGGTAAATCACTAGGGATAGATACAATGTTAGCAGAACATAAATCTCAGAGGGTTCACAGTTCACCCCCTCTCTAGGCTTCTGTTACTTTTTTTTTTTTTTTTTGGTGGTGGTGATGCTGAGGATCAACCCAGAGCCTCTCACATGTGAGGCAAGCCCTCCACCACCACTGAACTACACCCCCAGCACCTGTTGTTTCCTAACACAAAGCCAAGTACACAATAGGTACTGTCACACTCAACTCGATTCTTCCTGGTTTCTTGGCCATTCTCTACTTCATTTTCTCCCGCTTCCCTGTTCTTTCTTTTCCCAATGCTATAGGAAGATAGGCCCGAGGTGTCTTGGCAGGGGAAGGCCCTGGAATCCCTCTGGTCTCTCTCTTGGTGAGGAAGCCCTGGGAGGGTGAGGACCCCAGGTAGCTTACTGATTTTCCCAATCATCAATTCTCCCTGGGCCAAGCTTCCCATCCCAGGCCTTGAACTCTTCTATAAACTCTTTGGGAAGCTGGAGGAGGGCCACTGGGCTTTGTAATAACCATAGTTCTTCATGGTAAACAAGAATCAGATTCCTGGGCAGTGACGTGGGTGGGAGCCCTGGCCAGGCAGCTATGATTACACCAAGACATGAAGAAACACCTCTGCTCAGCCCTGACCTGCCTGGGGAAGGCCCAGAGGAGAGGCTGCCCACATGCCCCTCTTTGCTCTCCTCTGGTCATTCTTGGCCTGAATTAGAGGGGCCTTGGCACCAACTTGACCTTCAAATACAAGTGTTTAATCAACCAGGCAGATGATCAGAGTAGCATCCTTCCCCATCTTTCCTTTTTCAGAATTTGATCCCCTTCTTCCTTGCTTGTGTGCCCAACTCCCACCCTATCCCTCCATGAGGAGAATTCTTAGCTATACTTCTTTCACTGGAGAAGCCTCATATTCCTGTAAGGTTGCCTTGAACTCCAGAATAAGGGCTGCACTGGGCTATCCAAGCTATCTGACTTTGCGTGCATGGCCTGGACCAAGATTTTCCTCTTAACAATGTGACTTCTGACCATAGGATCAAATCTCCTGGGATTTAGGCCAAACATAATCTCCGCTAATTCCTGGGTGGATGGTTGGACTGGCTTAAATATCTCTAGAAGGATACAGGAAGAAACTGAGTGCAGAACTATGTGACTGGGGGTGGGGGTAGTTAGGGTAGGAAAGAGGGAGACATTTTACTGTATACAGCCTTTTGGGATTTGCAATTTGTACCATGAGCATGTATCCAAAATTTCAAAACAAAACAAAACAACACACATAAAAAGAAAAAAATCTATGATTTTGTAAATTTCTTGTAGGTCAAATACAGAGAACATCTCCTTACTTCTGTCTTCATGGCAGAAGGGACAGTGAGACAACGGCATCAGGAGGGCATCCTTTGGATCAAGTTTAGGCTTAGAAGGGACTGTCAAAGGCCTGTAGCAGCTTGGCTTTAAGATTTTCTGAGTCTGGGGGCTGAGATTGTAGCTCAGCAGTAGAGCGTTTGCCTCGCATGCGTGAGGCCCTGGGTTCCATCCTCAGCACCACATACAAAAAAAAAAGCAATAAAATAAAGACATTGTGTCCAGCTACAACTAAAAAAATATTAAAAAAAAAAAAAGATTTTCTGAGTCTGAATGACTCAGAATCTTGTAATATGGGGCCCTGTGGCTGTGTGCTATCAGCCAGGAGAGATGTCCTTGCTGACCTGAAAGCCCCAGGTAAGGGACAGCAGTATCCCCTCGACCCTGAAATGTCAACAGGGGTGGACCATCTGTGTTGCTCATTTACCTTTGTACTTGGAAGCCAACAGGGAAGGAATGGACCAGTGTCAGCACCCTGGGAAGCCAGTGTCCTACCAGGTAGATGCCAGAAGTTGCCATCATTTTCTGGGCATCCTGCAGGTGGGGAAAGGAAGATATTGTCTAGTAGGTAGAGTTTCCATTTTTTAAGATGAAGAGTTCTAGAGAGGGATGGTGGTGAGGACTGCACAATAGGGAGGTAATAATGCCATTGAACTATATATTTAATAATTCTAAATTCTTACATCATAAAATATGTTGCAATTCATACAGCACTGTCATATATATTACTAATATCTCCCTGTTTTCCAAAGTCCAAAACCTGAGTGGAATTTCTAGCTCTTGACTTGTACCTCACATCTTTTCTTTTTCTTTTTTGGGGTACCAGGGATTGAACTCAGGGGCACTCGACTACTGAGCCACATCCCCAGCCCTATTTTGTATTTTATTTGGAGACAGGGTCTCACTGAATCACTTAGTGCCTCGCTTTTGCTGAGGCTGGCTGGCTTTGAATTTGTGAGCCTCTGCATTAGCCTCCGAGCAGCTGGGATTATAGGCGTGAGCCACTGCATCCGGCTCATGCCTCACATTTTGACATTTCTGCCCTATAAACTACATTCCAGCCCAGGCCGTGCTGACCCCCACTTGTGCTTAAAATAGGCCATACAATTTTTCTTTTCTCTTTCCACTTCTGTGTGCTCGTTAAGCTCTTTCTCCTGTGTGCTTTTCCTCCTCTGCCTGAAGATTTCTTGCTTATCTTTAGAGGCCCAGGTGAATGTCATTCCTGGGGCTTCCTGGATAAATCTCTTCCATTTTCTAGACCTGGAGCACTGACTGTGCTTGATGCTTTTCAAGGCTACTTCCACTAGGATGCTATTAATAAAACAAACAAAACAAAAGTAAATAACAAGAGTTGGCTAAAGTGTGGAGATGTGGAAACCCTTGTGCTCTGTTGGTGAGCACGTAAAATGGTGCAGCTGCTATGGAAAAACACTAGGTAGCTTCCTCAAAAAGTTAAACATAGAATCACCACGTGATCCAGCAATCCCATTCCAGGGATTTACCCATAGGAATTAAAAGCTAAGACTCAAACAGATAGGTGTATACACATTCATAGTGACCTTATTTGTAGCAGCCAAAGGTGAAAGCAACTCAAGTGTCCATGGATGGATGAATGAATAAGTAAAATGTAGTATATTCATACAACAGAATAACATCCAGGCTTAGAAAATTCTCATACAGGCTACAACATGGATGGATTGGGAAGCATAATGCTGAAGAAAAGTCAGAACAAAAGAACAGTTATCATATTTAATTATCTGAGGTAACTATGCAAATTCATGGAGATAGAAAGTCAAATGGTGGTTTCCAGAGGCTGGAAGGAGGGGAGAATGGGAGCTATTGTTTAACAGGTACATAGTTTCAGTTTGCAAGATGAAAAGAGTTCTGGAGATGGATGGTATTGATGGTTGCATAACAATGTAAAAGGACACAATACGACTGAATTGTATGTTGAAAAATGGCTAAATGGTAAATTTTATGTATATTTTACATATATGTACACCTTCGACCACCATTTGTACATATGTGTGTGGTGTGACAAGGCACTTAGAGTTGTCTGGCACCTCCACTAGGTGACACATGCATCACAGGTCTCCGGGCATTCCCATGCCCAGCACATTTGGCACTAACTGGTGTCAGTCAATGTTTGTTGCCATGAAAGGGGGCAGAAAGTTGATGAGTGGGGGGGTAGATGCAGGTCTCAGGCTAGCCTACATGATACCTTCTCTCTTCTAGGACATCTATGACCACCCAACTGGAGGAGGCTCTAAACATCTATCCAGGGCCATGGGTCAATCTCTCCCCAGAATCAACGAATGCACTTCCAGGAATGAAAGGGACTTGCCTGTAACATATGCTACAAGGGTCACACAAAAACCATAACTTCCTCTTGTGGTGTAAAAAGACACCAGAAATTTTATGAGACTAGTTTTTAAGGTCACACACCTGCCTATATGATGGTGTACATGTGGTCCTTGGAGGAAGGTGACGGATCAGGAGATCTCCATGGGTCCTTTTAATCTCTACAATGTTGTAGTTTTCACAACTTTATGAGAAATGTGGGGAAAAGCTTAGCTCCTACCTTATCTGTCATGGGATGAGCAAGCCCAAAACAAACAGTACAGATTGAGCATCGCTAATTAGAAAATCTGAAATCCAAATTTTTGAGCATCGGTAAGATGCTTCATTACTGCTTAAATGACTTTCTTCATTTAGATACAGAGTCTATGGAAGTTCTGAGTAGTTCGCAATTGCAAACTGTGTTGCCTTCCCTTGGGCCACGCAGATAGGCTGGTAAGTGTCAGGTAGCTGGACCACACATAAGAGCATTTAGGAACATGGGTTTTGAGACCCATAGAAAGAGCATTGGTTGGAATTATGATTCATTCCCCCGGTTATAGAATGAATTATTTCATTTCCTATGGTTATAGAATGACTTTGGCTGGTGTGATAGCTAGCTTTCCATTACTGTAAAAAAAATTACCTGAGATAATCTATTTTAAAAAAGGAAACATTTATTTTAATTCAGTTTTGGAGGTTTCCATCCATAGTGGTTGGCTCTGCTACTTTTGGGCCTGAGTCAAGGCCCCACATCATGGTGGGGGAGCACATGACGGAGGAGATCTATTTACCTTGTGGTTGAAAGGAAAGAAAAAGAGGAAAAGACTAGTGTCCCATAATCCTTTTTGAGGACACGATGGGAGGACCTAAAACCTCCCATTGGTCCCCACTTCCTAAGGGCCCCCCCACTTCTCAATAGCATCATGGGGTGAGGACCAATCATTACATAGGTTTTTTGGAGGACATTCAAGATTCTAACTATGACAGCCTATTACTTGATCTTTCTGAGCCACATTTTTAAAAAATGCTATTACTGGGCATTGAACCCAGGGATTCTTATCACTGAACTGTATCACCAATTCTTTTTATTTTTTTATTTTGAAATAGTGTCTAAGTAAGTTATTGAGATTGACCTTGAACTCAGGATTCTCCTGCCTTGATCTTGCGAGTAGCTGGGATTACAAGTGTGCATCACTGCACCCATATCTGAACCATTGTATTTTCCATGATGAAAACAGCAGAAATAATATCACTTAGAGCATTGTCAAGAGGATTGAATGGGATGATCTTAGGAGAGCACCTATCACATAACAATAGCTCACATTTATAGAGGCCAATTACCATCTGTCAAGAACAGTTTGAAATGTTGCTCTTCTATTAAATCTAGGGAATATGCTCTCCTTTATTATACAAAAAACAGTCTGGTGCTGCTAGGATCAGAACCTGGGGCTTGATTCTCGTATGCTCTGCTGCCTCAAAATTATGTTCTCATGTATAGCTATTTATTGTTATACCCTTAGGAAATCTCTGCTCATTCCCTATCCACACTTGGACATCTCTTCCCTACCTTTTCTACCCTCTCACTTCCCTTTATCCTAAGGAAGGAGAAAAATCCCAGGTATCACCAGGTCACCCAGCAAAGATCTGCTGACTGATCTTTTGGGTTGACCCACCCTGGTTGTGTTCCTGGACAGCAAGTTCCTTTTTCTCTTTTCCCTTCCCCAATTCATCATCTAGGCTGCATGTTTATCTGAGTGGCAGGATATAGTGGCAGGGGCGGAACCTGTAGTACAGGAACACAGCCTTGCACCTTCTTGAATCCAAGTGGATATTTGCCTCTCTCACCTGTACTTCTCATACAAAAGGGAAGGATTCATTGTGTAGTCCCTTTAGACCATGTTATGTCTGTTGTGCAGAGATGAAGTTTCCATTCCCCTTTGGGTACTTCCTTCTTTCTCTTTTCATTCTCATTCCTAACCACTGCTCCAGCTGCTCCCTGATGTGGCTTAAACTGTCAAAAGGATGGGTACAGACAAGGGCATTGCTAGTGGAAGAGCAGAGCATTTCTTTGCCCAGGATGTTCTCATGAAGATCATTGTTGACACTTTGGGCAATAAGCCCTCAGCATCTTCAGAAAAGGTGCAACGGAAGGGATGACAGATGCCGTTGAAACTAAAGTTGTGAAGTCATTTTCTGGGTCAGAATTTTTTTGTGATTAATGATTCTTATGTGTCTGTCGCTGTTGCTTTGGAAAATTTCTCATTTTATCTAAGAAATACTAGCCTATGATATGAAGACTGCTTATTTCTCCTTGGTCTCAAGTCATTGTCCTTTTCAAGGATGAGATTTCAGAGGACACCCTCTCCTGCAGTATTTTGTCTAAGGGCCACTGGCCCATGAAGGATTCTATCTCCTCCAGAGACGCTCTCTGGACATTTTCAAGAAATTCACCTCCACAGATTTCCACCCTCGAACATCCACCCAATAATGCCATATCATAGTAAATTATATCACAGTAAATGCCATATCATAGTAAATTAGTAAATGTGTACTCCTTGATGGTGTGAAGGCAAAGTGGGGGGAAGCT
Organism: Geosciurus inauris; assembly: GCA_004024805.1. NCBI lineage: Eukaryota > Metazoa > Chordata > Mammalia > Rodentia > Sciuridae > Geosciurus > Geosciurus inauris. Next base: position 16,669 of record PVHX01011914.1, read on the forward strand.
TCAGAAGACAGATCATCATGGATTCCTGTAACTGAACCCAGCCATACAAATGAACATAGACCTAAGCTCTGTAATAGATTAGGCCAAGATTGAAGGAAATTGGTGTGTGGGAGAGTTGATCTAAAACAGAAAGTATAGCCTATACTTAGGTTATTCCTGCCCAGGAATGGCAGGTACCGTATTTCAGACATCAAGAAGAATATGGGGTTACATTTCTGCTCAGGATTTTTAGTAGGGGCCATATGCATGGACTTTGGGTTAGAAATACTTGAATTTTGTCCTCTGAGCAACCCTGGTGGTTCATGAAGTAGACTACAGGTTGTAGAAGACAGAGGAAAAGGACAGGAGGGGCCTGTGTCGTAGTAAACACGGATCCATCTTATCAGCCCTAAACCACTTGCCCAGACTTTTATAGAAAAAAAAGTGTCCTTATTGAAGTGACTTTGAGAGTTATTTAATTTCTATAGAACTCAATTTTTCTCCTTTATATAATAGATATGTGAGGATAAAAGTACATACCTCATGGGGTTGGGTTCTAGTTAGGATAAGGTTTAGCTGTGAGTGATAGAAAAACCTAGGACATCAGTCACTTCAATAAGGACACTTTTTTTTTTCCCTATGAAAGTCTGGGTAGGTGGTTCAGGGCTGATAAAATGGATCCGTGTTTACTATGACACAGGCTCCTCCTGTCCTTTTTCTTTGTCTTCCACAACCTGTAGTCTACTTCATGGACCATCAGGGTTGCTCAAGCTCTAGCCATTAAATTTTCTTCCAGCCAACAGGAAGGAGAAAAGAAGAAAGGGAGGAAGAACTATCTCTTTTCCTCCACTATTTCCATTTACAGGTCATTGGCTAGAGCTTAAATCTCATGAATGCAACCAGAGGTAATGGAGTTCGAGGAATTGGAAGATATGTTTTATTCCAGGTAGCTGTGTGCTTAGCTTATGGTCAAAGAGGGGAAAAATAGGCATTAGAATGGGGAGATAGCAATCTCAGCTACAGATCCTTATGAGATTTAATTGAGACAAGGCGACTGGAGAGCTGAACACAGTGTTGGCCACTCAATAATCATCTTCAGCATCATCATTATTGTCTCCATGAGAAGGTAGAGGATACTTTGAAACTATGACAGATGTTTCCTTATTTTAACTGCATCTCACTGATTAAGCCACTCATTTCTCTCTCCCTCCTTCTCTCTCTCTTTTCATACCAGGGGTTGAACCCAGGGGTGCTTAACCACTGAGCAACACTCCCCGCCCTTTTTATATTTTATTTTGAGACAGGGTCTCCCTACCGGTGGGGGCCTCTTTAAGTTGATGGTCTGTCTTCCTTTTTAAGACACTTTGAGCTTAGGATTCAGGATGATGGTTACCTTGAGTAAGATAAAGAAGGATGGCTTGAGGGTGGAAGAATCATCTCCTTCGGTGTATGTTGTTGTCAAATTCCTGGTTCTTATTTTGAGTAGTGGGTTCATAGGTGCCTCTTGAATTATTAAAACTAACTAAATAGAGCAATGATCCAATGACCAGGGTATGTCATGAACTGAGGATTATAATTAATTCTATATACCTGAGTTTCTTAAATTGCCTGTGTGTGTGCTGTCTTGCATGGCTTATGTGTTTGTGTATCAACAGTTGAAATCTAGATTTCAACTTTTTTTGGTGTGTGTGGTGCTGGAGATTGAACCCAGGGCCTTGCATGTGCTAAGCATGTGCTCTACCACTGAGCTACATCTCCATTGACTTCCAACTTCTTTTTTGTATTGAACCCAGGGATGCTTTGCCACTGAGCTACATCTCCAGCTTTTTAACATTTTTTTTTTATTTTCAGAGAGTCTCACTAGGTTGAGGCTGGCCTTGAACTTGTGATCTCCTGACTCAGCCTCCTGAATTGCTGGGATTACAGGCATGTGCTACCACACCTAGACGTCCAACTTTGGAAGTTTTTAAAGTAGTTCATCACAGGTGGCTCAGGGATGCAGAAGCCTGATGACCTAGGAATCATTGGACAACAGAAATCCAGCCAGGGATTCCTCCTGGAGTTACCCAGGGCTAAGTGGAACACAGAAGGACTCTGAGGGTATATAAAGCAGTGTGTGGAGACTGCACACACAGTACCCAGAAAACACATGTACATGAACACAACACAGAAGCATGGTGCCTGAACATGAACATGTGTACATGAACACAACACATGTGCCTGGCATGTAACAGTACAAATGCCTACTAGATGATAACTGAGGAGATGAACTAAAGGAGGAAGCCCTCAGTAAGAGATCCTGAGTAGTAAGTTCTCTTCTGAGACTGGTTAGATATGGGAAAGTCCCTTGCACCTCAGTTTGTTCTATCTGTAAAATAGTGATAATAACATTGGACCTGCCTACCTCGCAGCGCTATGGTAATGATAAATACTTTTCTACAGGCCAGAAGGAGTGCAAAGCATCTTCCCGGAACTCCAGATAGGTGGAAAGGTGGCTTTGATGTCAGGGACAGGTCCCTAGACAGTAGGCGCAGAGTAGAGGAGCAAGGCAGTAATGCTTGAGCAATGGTGATATTTTTTTTTTTAATATTTTTTTTTAGTTGTAGATGGACACAATGTCTTTATTTTATTGCTTTGTATGTGGTGCTGAGGATCGAACCCAGGGCCTCAAGCATGCGCGGCAAGCGCTCTACCGCTGAGCTACAATCCCAGCCCCGCAATGGTGATATTTAATATAGCATGATAACTGATAGTTTATGCTTTATGAAAAGTTCTCATAAATACTTTAATTTAATTCTCACTCATCCCTGAAAGTAGATTTTATTAGTTTTCTTGCTTTTTTTTTTTTTTTTTTTTTTTTTCAGATACAGAGAGGTTAAGTGGCTTCTCAAGGGAACTTGTCTGGAGACGGTTCTTCTTATTTGTCCCTAGATTCTGTGGTTTTCCCACTGTGCCTTGCTGCCTCTGAAAGGGCAAATGAACTTATTTTCTTTCCAGCCTTGTGGAGGGGAGCTGGCTCAATGTCAAGTACCAGGAAGGCCCTAGAGAACTTCTGCGAAGGACCAATTCAGAGCCCTGGTCAGACCACACCAGCGACGCCCTTCCACCTGAGGAAAGGTCTGAGCAGTTGGAGCCTTCCTTCTCCTCATCCCTGTGTTCCTTCCTCAGGCCTGGGACATCTTCGTATGTGCTTCCTGGAGGGGACAGCAATCCTGTAGAACTGGTGAGGCCACAGCGTTTTCCATTTCCTGTGGCCTTAGCTAGAGTCTTTGAAGAGTCAGGAGAATCCCTGAAACCCTACCCATCCTGCAGCCTAGGAGGAAGCTCTGGCAGGCTGCAGATAGAATTGAATCCTTCCGCCTTCCACTCCCAGACCCATTTGTACCCATTGGCATCTTTCTTCTTCCTCACAGATTAACACCGTTCACAACCACAGAGCTAAGCATGGCACCTTGTACACAGTAGACACTAAATTAGTGCTGCTTAACAAGAGCAGCTATTTGTGTAAGTGGAATCATTTCCCTCCTCCTTCCCTCAGATCCATAGAGTGAGCCCTGCTGTCTCTAAGGGACAGCGCTGGGAGGGTGACTCTGGCACTTGACTCCATTCCTTATTCTTGACTCCCTAAGGAGGGAGGAGACACTTGGCCTGTGCCTTGCCCACCAGAACTGTGTCCCCATGGGCACTTTTTAAAGGATGTCCTCTTCCCTTTGGAATTTTGTTGGGATATATTTGGGGCCCTGTGTGACCATAGGTCAAGCCTCATTCTCTAATTTGGGAGGATTCATAATTAAGCTGAGGTTTTGTCTTCACCTGTTTTATTCCTTTGTTTCATTTCTCAACTGCTCTACTGGTAAAAGCAAGAAGGCCAGCAGGAATGTATTTAATGATCATCCCCAAACCCTGTCAGAATGTGTATAGAGACTCTCTAGCAGCTTACAGTCTGGGCCTCCCCAGACCCCTCTCTGAACTGGACAATGCTATAAGGTCCAGCTAGATCTTTGGTATCTTCCTCCGAGACCTGGGGCTAACCCAGTCTAGAAGTAGGCTTCTTTAAAAATACCCACTTCTGGGGCTGGGGTTGTGGCTCAGTGGCAGAGCACTTGCCTGGCATGTATGAGGCACTGGGTTCGATTCTCAGCACCACATATAAATAAATAAATAAAATAAAGGTCCATCAACAACTAAAAACAAACAAACAAACAACAACAACAACAACAACAAAAACAAAAACCTCACTTCTCTTTATGCCTGAAGGCTCAGGGACTAATTTTTCCATATTGGAAATCAGAACCATTTCCCAGACCTTCCCTTGGGCTACATTATCCCATCGTATTCTGTCCAGAAGTCTCTGAAAAGATATAGCTATTCTTCCCAGAGAGAGAGGTGCCAGGGGTGTTCAGGATCACACAGCAGATCAACGGGGAAGGCTAGGAGGTGGAATTCAAGCAGTCTCAAGCTAAACCCGTTCTCTTCTCACCCTATGTTCTTTTTAGTTTATTTACATAAAAATATGTTCAAAGGCACAACAACTACATTGTTCATGGTTACATAGTAATAAATCTTTACTGAAAACAGTTAATGAGAAAAGAGATGTAAAACTTAGAGGAAAATGTTCCAGTTAAGAAAACAACAATGTTTGCCTGACACTTGTTCCTGGGATGAATGGCCTTTGCCACTCCAGCTCACTCCCGAGGTCTTTTCTGGCAGGATTCTTACCAATCATCCCTTGCCTTCAAAATACAGCCCCTCTCCCTATTCGTTGCTGCCGTCTAAAAGGTCCAGACAACTGGAGAACAGTAGATTTTCCATCTGAATTATTCAGTTACTTTCATATGACTCCCTTTCCTTTGCGTGTATTCTGTTAAAAACTAGTTCCCTCTCCCGTCCCCCAGCCTCCAGCCCCTACCCGTCCAGCCCATGGTCTCCTCTTCTCCCCGAGCCTCGCGTCCTCCCCTTTAAGGCGCGCCCCTCCCCCACACCCACGCCTCCCCAAGCCCCACCCCTCTGACCCTCCCCTTTAAGGACCGGCCCCGGACGCAGACGAGCCTGTGACGCGGCCGCCGGCCCCGGGGCTGGGTATATTGTCGCGCGGCGGCTTCCCCCCGGCCGGGCCCCCGCCGTCCCGCGTTCCCCGGAGCGCCAGGCCCCCGGGGGGAGGGAGGGAGGGAGGGAACAGGGCCGGTGGGCGCCAGCCGCGCACGGTGGGACCCACGGAGCCCCGCGACCCGCCGAGCCTGGAGCCGGGCCGGGGCGGGGAAACCGGCTCCAGCCCGGAGCAAACTTCGCAGCCGGGCGGGGGGTGGCGGGGACCCCGTCCCGAGCCGGAGGAGGGGGCGGCCGCGGGCCCTCCCGCCTCTGCGCCCGCGTCTCCGGGCACCATGCTGTCCAACTCCCAAGGCCAGACCCCGCCGGTGCTGTTCCCCAACCCGCCGCCGCCGCCACCTCAGCCCCCCGCCCCGGCCCAGCCTCATCCCCCGGCCCAGCCGCCGCCGATGCCCCCGCAGCAGTTCCCCCAGTTCCACGTCAAGTCGAACTTGCAGATCAAGAAGAACGCCATCATCGACGACTACAAGGTCACCAGCCAGGTCCTGGGACTGGGCATCAACGGGAAAGTTTTGCAGATCTTCAACAAGAGGACCCAGGAGAAATTCGCTCTCAAAGTAGGTCTGGGGCCCGGGGAAGGGGCGGCGGGTCTGAAAGGAGTTCGGGGGACGAATCCCCAGCACGATCGAGCCGCTGCAGTGCACCGGCGGTCCGCGCTTAGTGCTGACCCTCACCTCGGACCCGGCGTCCCAGGCGACCGAGGGGCCGCGGCGGGGCTGACCGGCCAGGGCGCCCGAGGTGCCCGGAGGTGCGCGGCGAGGGGCGGGAGGGTGGCGGCGAAGGTCGGGTCCCAGCAGACCTCGCCGCCGAGACCGAGTTTCCGGTCACCTCCGGGCGTGAGTGGCGGGGACTCACGAGGACTCGTGAGGACTCTGCCATTTTAGGGTTTGAGCGGGATCCAGCCGAGTCTCAACGGTCTGGCTTCGGGATCACTTCTGCTTATTTCACCAGGTCTCGAGGAAGTGATTTTCGGGGCTTGTGGCTTCTAATCTTTCCCTCCCTCCTTTCTTTCTTTCTGCGGGCACAAAAGACCCATTACTCATTGAGCTGGTTGGTCGGTTGGTTTGGAGAAGTCGGATCTCAGAGGTTTATTTAGCCTCGCTCCTTATTTGGGAGCCGGAATGTGTGATTTCACTTCCCTGGGCCTTGCGAGGGCGGCCGTGCTGCCGTCGGGCGCGCCCTCCCAGGAGGCGCAAGGCTGGAGATTCCGCTGGGACAGTGTCCTCCGCGCGCGGGGGAGGGATTGTTTTGATCCGGGAGCAGGCCCCCTCCTACCTCCAGTGCCTGTGAGGCCCCACATGGGAGGCTAGTAGGCTCTGGCGCGATGTCTGCTGTTTCCATAGCTCCATTGATCTTTGTAAACCCAGTCTGTAAGCTACAGCTTGGCCGGGCGCTGATTCCGCAAACCCGAGACAGCCTCCTAGGTCCCGGCCTCGCGCGAGCGGTGGACAGCAGGAGGAAACGCTATTCTTGGACTGGGGAAACCCAAGCTTTTTTTTTTTTTTTTTTTTTTTTTTGAGAGGACATGGTAGGGAGAGAATGAGGATTTGTGGCAACACCACTTACTTCACAAGTTAAACAGAATGGACTTGGAGGTCTGATGTGATGGGATGGATCTCTGATGAAGTGTAAGAGGTTCACTTCTCAGAAGGGTTTCAGGTCCAACCACATCTCTAAAGGTGACAGGGCAGGTCTCTTTCCCCTGGGGCGTTTTAATGATTGGAGGAGGGAAATACTTCCTGTGTTATATTTTCCTCTTCCCTTTCAGCCCACACAGCTAGCTGTATTTCAGTTATCAAACACTAAACTCAGATATGAGTTGTGAAATGACTGGCATATACAACCAGATATATAGATATGCAGAAAGCAAGCATGTCCAATTTCTAGATTTTAAGGCCTCTATTTTCCTACTGCTTTCATCCTTTAAATTTCTGTCCTGGAATCTCAGTTGTTGCTTAATGTTGACTGTGGAGAAGGAATTTATCAGGGTCTTGACTACTGTACTGTGCCTTTGACTTCTCTTTCCATACTTGTTACTAAGGGGAGAGGAGAGGAGGTGTTTTGATGGACCGTGGCTCTGACCTTGGACATTAGAGGTGAATGAATACAGTTTGACCACAGTTAACCTGTGGTTGAGGAAGTGACAGACATTCTTTCCAGCAGAGTTTTCTCTCTCTCCTGAGATGCCATCTGCCTTCACCCTTCAGCAGTCTAGGGACACTGGCTGTTCAGTATGTTGGTTAGTTGGAATATAATATATAAACACTTCAGAACAAAAGCTCCCAACTTCTTTTCCTTATTCTATTTAATAGACACACAACACATACACACACACACCCTCTAAAATGCTTTTGGGTGGCAATTCAGATTTTTGTTGTAACTAATAAGACAGAAGTTTAGGAATTTTTCTTTGAATATTTTTGAAAGGAAAAATCTAATATATTAAATAACACTCATAGTTTATCTTTCTGCAGGTAGAAGTGGGTGAAGATTGAAGTCAGGCTGTTTTGACAGGCAGCCTGCTTCCAGATCTTAGAAGTTGACTCAACTGTTAAATTGTAGATTTCCCACACAACTTTGTGTTAAAACTTAATAATAGAGGAAGAAAGGAGGGATGAGGCATTTGGAGACTGACAGCAGTGTCAACAGCACTTTCATATCCAAATATTGGCTAAGATATAATTACAGCTGTGGGGGAATCTGGTTCAAAGAATCTTGTTCTAGACACATACACCAAAGAGATATCCAGATCTTAGATTTTGATTAATTTTAGGTGCTGAGTAGTGAAATGATTTTCAAAACCAGGAGCCTTTTGATTATATAGCAAGGGAGGAAGTTGTGGTAGGACAGGCAGGATTGGTGACTGTTGGGAAGGTGCCTGAAAAAGAGGCAGGAGACCTGTCCATGGTGTGCTGAGCCCATTCTTGAGGACTTTGGTAAGGTTGTGGCCAGCTGCTGGGCTCTCACGGAGTTTCTGAAGTCTACTATCTTGTAGCCCTGAGAGTTGGTGGGAGATGGCTGCACAGATATCCTGTGGCCTGGTGACTTCTTTGCCCTGTTAAGTGAAATCAGTGCTTTAAAAATGGTCCCAACTCACCCTGCTGCTTCTTTACCTTCACCTCGGAGAGCAGGTGTTTAAATTCTTTCAGTGGGTGCTGTGACCTCTCCTCATTGTCTTTCCTGTGAAGTTCTGAGTTGTGCCCATACTTTAGGCAGAATTTGAAGGGGCTCAGGGGGTCATCTCATCCAACCCCCTCATTTTGCAGATGAGGAAACCAAGGCCCACAGTGAAGGAGTGGCTTGCTCCATAACATAGCCACTTACCTGGTAGAGGCAGGATTAAGCCCAGGTCACCTGACTCCTAGTCTCAGGCTTCTCCCTACTTCCTAACTGCAGTGACATCGATGGGCATGGGGATGGCTGTTACTTCAGGGTGCCTTAAGCCTGGAGAGCTGCTCCCCATAGATCTGCCTTTGGCTATTTGCCAGTGGGTGCTGGCTGAGTATCTGTCACCTTCCAACCACAATCCCCAAAGTTGGAGGGGCAGCTTTCAGACGCAGCAGCTCCATGAGTTTTAGATCTGTGGAAAAAGCCCCCTCCCCCCAATTTTTAAAGGAGATTGATAGAAATATTATTTGTTATTCTTATTTATACAAGAAAATGGGGATTCTGTTATTTCTTTGGTAGGGACACCAAGTCTCAACTCATTTGCATATTAATTGGTTGTATTCCCCATGTGGTTCCTCTGCTGCTTCTTGCTTCACTGTGTCATGGTGACTTTCAGGTATTAACTGAATAAATTTAATTAAAGCTCATACTATTGTCCTACTCTGCTGTGCAACACTGATTAGGTGAAGTGGGTTATTGCATTACAAAATATAGAATGTTGCCATAACTGATCCCTGTTTAACTTTCCATTGCATAGACTAGAGGAAACAAAGTAATGTAGTTTCTTCTCCTTTTCTTTGTCTAGTGGGCCTCTCTCTGCAGATCACATCAGTGCTACTTCCATGTGGCTTCCTTTGGTGTCATGAAGGGGACACAACTGGAGCCTCTCACATGTGGTCTGGACACAGAAAAGGGGAAATGCCAGAGCTGCACCATCCCCCCAGTATAGGCAGCATCCTATGCAGCACATCTTATCCTGTGCACCTGTGGGAGAGAGGGCAGTGTGGCTGGATAGTATTTTAAATTGGGGTTTGATGGGTGGAATAACAAGGTAAGGAAGGTCTTCCTGACCAAACCAACCTCTTTTATATCCGGTATGGTTCCAGGTAGCTAACAGGTTACTAAACACAACATGCATAGTCCTGGGAGGATCTAATCATTTTAAGTGGCCTGTAAAATTTGGGTGAAGGTGGTGGGGCCAGACAAGAAACCTATTTAGAGAAGGTAAATTAACCAATGTAGTCTAAGGCTGCACTGTGGAATATAGTAGCCACTGCCCATGTGTGGCTGTTAAAATTAATGAGCAGGAAGGAATGAAAACTAAGTTAAAAATTCTGTTGCTGTCAGGTGTGATGGTGTAATCCCAATGACTCAAGAGGCTGAGGTGGGGAATCACAAATTTGAAGCCAGCCACATTTCAAGTGTTTAGTAGCCTCATGTGCCTGATGGCTTCAGAATTGAAGAGTAGAACATTTCATCTTTGCAGAAAGTTAAACTGGACTTTGCTGGTCTAGGGGCTAAACTGTTGGTTAGAATAGAAGAACTTTAAAAGAGAGATGTCTGTGAGAGCTGAAGGAACTGAGGGAAGCTTTGACTGGTATTAGTGGGACATTGCTGGGCCTCTGAATGAGCAGGTCTGCTGGAGGACCTAGTGAGGTCAGATGTGTCTAGAGCCAAGTGGGAGGAGTAGGAGACCTGTTTGCTCACTGCTAGGGACTGGTGTCTCAGAATTGAACCTAATCCATATTTGTGTCAAAGCAGGTTTTAAAGATTTTGGGGGGCTCGAGGATATTATAAAGAAATGTTTAGAATCACTGATGTTGGGGTTTGTGGACTTTGGAAGGAAGGGTCTGGTTTCTGCTTTCAGAGACCCTGTCCCTCTCTTGAGGGAAGCCACCAGGTATATCCCCCCTGGCCTTGTCCCTGACCCCTGTCTACTACACCAGAGCTCTTGGCATCACTGAGGTAGGATCAAAGCTGAGTCGGCTCATGGTGCCTTTTCACTAGTGAGTTTTGGGCTTTGATAGAGCTTGAAAATAATCTCCAGCTAAGATCTGGGATCAATAGTTGTTAGGAGGGGAGAGAAAAGCCTTCCCAGGGCCTCAGGGCCACATATTGGTGGGAGTGTGGAAAGCAAAGGGTCCCTTTTTCGGGAGGAAGAAGATATTGGTATCCATGTTTGAGAAAATATTTTGACCACTTGGTACCTGATGGGTTGGGCCACCATCCATCTACAATTTGACTTAAGAAGCAGGTGCTGGGGATTTGGAGGAGGCCCTGGAGGAACCAAGCCGCAGGACTGCTGGAGGCAAATTTAATCCCTAACCAAATCCTGGGACTGGGGGAGGGTCAAAACTCCTGTCACCCACAGAGCCCAGGGATACGAGGGGTCTGTGCCAGGGGGAATATCAGCCAAGGTGGCGGAGAGCATCTGCTTGTCTGAATTGTTTCACAATTCTCGTGCAACCCTGCCATGTTCCCAGCCAGGATTCTCCCTGGTGGTTTGATATCTGTAGCACAGGAATTCACACTTCCCTCCTCCTCTCCTCTGCTTCAGGCCTTTCCAGGGGTCATGTGAGGCCTCTCTCCTCTTCCCTGTACTGAGTCTTTCCAGGTGGTTGTGTCCTGGAGAGAGATGAGTGGACAGGGTAGAGTTCTTCTATAAAGGGGCTGCTGATGCTGTTGATGATGGTTTCAGGCCCAGGGGTAAAGGGACCCACACTTAATAGCGACTTGGAGTTGATGTTTGTCATCTTTCTTGCCTTGTTTCATCTCAATAAGGAAGAGGCTGGGTCAGTGCAGAAAGGTTCTGTGGCACTTCCATGGTCTTACTCGGTGTCAGCATCAGAGCTTCATCTTGGGACCTGGTTCCCTGGCACCTGCTTTTGGTCTGGGTTTCTTGGTTCTTTGGTTGCTAGAAAGTGGTAGTACTGGGGTGATAAATATGGCAGTCAAAAACTGAGCTCCACTAGCCCATCTTTCCACATAGGTCACCTTGTAAATGGGGGAATTGGTAGGGAGAAGGGGACATCCCATTGAACAGTTTAATATGCACCAGGTATGTAAGCCAATCAGGTTGCTATGTCTTTTCTGGTCTGTAGGAAAATACTGATAATTTGTATGTTAAGATAAGTAAATATCTGTAAGTATAGATATAAATAAGTAGAGATGAATCTGTTTCTATGGGTTATGTGCTAGATAAGGAAGCAAAGAACAAAACTAACCAAACAACAACCAAAAAAACCTCTTCAAACAACAATGGTTCTAGTCTCTGCTCTGCTAACTTGTTGTGTGACCTTGAATAGGTCAGTTAAACTTTCTGAGGCTCAGTGTCTACATCACAGGGTCTAGCTCCAGGAGCCCCTGAGCACTAGCAGTGTAGGATAGTGGAGGAGGTGGTGTTGGAGGCCAGAGGCCAGGGCCAGCAGGATAGGTGCTGGCTTGCTCTGTGTCTGCCCATCAGCATTATCTGAGCCAGTGTGATGCCCTTCTGGTAGGCATAATGCTGGGATCCAGGGAGGCCTCTGTCCAGTTAATTAATAATCATCACCGACCAGCTGTTTCTCCTCTTCTGTGAAGACTTGGAAAGCGTTCCAGTTAGTGACTGCAGTGAGATGGGCTGTGAATTCGGCGCACTGTGTATCTTCTCTTCCCTTGAGATCTTATGTAGTTGTGGTGCTGAGGAATTCTTTATTTTCCCTACTCCATAGTCCTTTCTCACTTGAAGTCATGGGACGCTTGAAGGCTGTTCTGACTATGTGGCTGTGCCCTGAAGACACAGTTCTGGGTGGGATGTTCAGAGCTGACGGCTAGGCTGATCCCAGAGCTGACAAGGAAATTAGGATTTATGTCCAGTTTCACTCAGCCCAAGAGAGCTGGGTAAGAAGTGAGACCTAGAGTCTGAGGAAGCAAGAAGAGGTGATGCCTGGGGGTGTCTGCTCTCTTTCCTCTCCTGGCTATTCACTCTTGGTGAGAACCATAGTTTCAATCCTGGGGGTTTGGACTATGGGGTCCTGTGTATCCGGCCATCCAATTTGGTTGGACAAGGAAGAGAGGCATAGGCACAGAGGAAAGGGGCATGAGGTTGGGCTTGGCCTGTGGCATTGTAGAGTTCTTGGGGACTTTATTCTCTGATCCAGTAAACACCTCTGTATGCCAGCTGGCAGATGGTAGAGCCTGGGACATAGCCTCAAGGTCAACCCCTATTTGTATGTCATGTGCCCCTCCAAGATCAGCCAGGCTGTGTGTTCCTTCCGCTAGGAACCTGAGCTCTCCAAAAGGGTCATGCAAAAGGGCATCTTATTCTTGAGGGATATTTCCAGGCATCTCCTGGCCAGCATCCATCTGGGACTCATCTGGAAGGTGAGAGGTGGCCAGAGGTAGGGAGAAACTCTGTGACTGCCTGCTGGAGGCCTTTTCTGTCTTAGAGAAGCTGGAAAGCTGGGGGAGTAGAGCTGTAGATGCCTTCTTTCTGTTTTGCTTATCTACTTCTACTTGATATTCTACTTTTGAACGTGAAGCAAAGGTGAGATCTCTCCAGTCCTAGGGATTGGAGGGAGCTAAAAGGAGACCTATGCACTGCTCCTGTGCCAACTCCTGTACCTTCCTCCTCCAGCAGGACTCCTTACCTGCTCTCTCTGGGAGATGATTGGGTTGATCACCTTGCCATTTTGATTATCCATATTGTTAGGAGGCTCCCAGCCTGTAGTGGACATTGACAGCCTGGCTTCCTGCCCAGGACCTAGGACTGCTACTGAGCCCCACTGTCCCCAACAGCTAAAAATAAACCTGCCACTGCTGCAGTCTTCCCCTCACAGCCTGGCCTGATATCTGTCCCAGGTCTTCCTGCCACACTGCTGACCTGTTTATCTTACTTCTCACTCATGCCCTGCCACTTTGCCCCTTTTTCTTCCAGCCTGAGCTTGATAGGCAGTTTGGCCAACTTGCTATTCTAAGTGCTGGGAGACGTGCTGGGAGATGAGCTGTGGTTGGTGCTTCTCTAGGCATTTAAAATCACGTGTGCAGAGGCTCTATGAAGCAGCCTTGCCTGTTGCCCAGTGGGAAGAGGTTAGATAAAGGAGGACAGACAAGGCTTCTGTGCTTAGCTCTGAGGTCCTCCATGTTCTAGCTCCAAGCAGGCCTTCTTGCCAGAGGATATGTGGGATGAGTTGGGGAGCCCCAGATGGGGCATCTTCTGCCCCACGCCTCACGCTGACCACCCTGGGACTGAGCTTGCTACCTGCTTGTACTTCTGCCCGGTTGCTAAGTTATGCTCTCCACCTCCACAGTGTGGGGCTTCTGGTTACTGCATTCTAAAGTGTGACCTCATCTTATTGCCTTCCAAGAATAACTGGGTCCTGGCTCTCTGGGCCTCCTTCCTGAGTCAGGCCATGGCCCCTGGGCCTCCCTGCTGAGCCACCTGCAGAATGTTAACCTAAGCATGAGTTTCTTTTACCCTCTGACATCAAGGACAGAGGTATTAGTGATCTGTGTCTACTGCCTGGGGACCCTGGAGACCTGTGGAGCAAGTTAAGGAAGTGGGTGCAGGTAGCCAGAGTATCTGCTTAGCCAAGGGACATTGGCTGGAGTGTTTTCTTCAGTTTCACTTTGTCATTCCTTTCTTTCTGATTTTTCCAACCCTTGGACGGGTGTTGGTACTAACCATGGCACAGGAGGGCTGTGTCCATTTTCTGGGATTAAGATTTGTTTGGTGGTAGGGAGAGTGATAGGAGCCAGGTGGTGGGACTTGGGGAGCCCTCTGCCTCCGCAGACTTACATACCCAGACCATGTCTCCCTGACTCACCTCTCGGGTCTATCCCCTGGGGCCTCATTTCCTCTGCAGCCAGAGGTTTTATCTGCCAAGGCCCATTGGTCTCTGGAGGGGAGGAGCTGGATATAGTTGCTAGAATTTATTTTTAACTCTGACAGGAGTCCCTGTCCTTGGAATAGCCATACCCTCTCTCTTACATCCCTGTCCCTGCCTCCTCCTTTGGTCTCTGATTCTTTGGAGAAGGCAGTAAGATTCTAAAGACCTGACTTCACTGGAGCTCTCCAAGTGAAGAGTCTGCAGCTTGCTTCTCATGCTTGACTTCCGCAGAACACAAAGGGTCTTGGGGCCGGGGAGCAGAGGGGCAGCCCTGGGCATTCAGAGGGTGGTGTGTGGAACTCAGAGCATTCTAGGAATGCAGGTGGACTGGTGACAGGACCGCATGTGCCTTGGAGCTTTGCTGCAGCAACTGACAATCTTGTGCCTTTCTTCCCTCTTGGGACAGGCGCCCAGGTTGCTGGCTTATTGGAAGGCCAAGGGAGAAAATGAGCATAGAGTAACTGTTTTGTTAATGCTTATGTCATAGAAGTGCCTAGTGGTATTGCTATCCCTTCTGACCACCAGGCTCACAAGCATATGTCCTGTCCAGCAGAGCTGCCTGTGATTCTCAGTGATTTTATACTCTTTGTGTTCTCCTTCCCCTGTGCTCTTAGGAGGAGAAGAGGAGGCAGCACCCTGTCTCCTGGATCACAGATTGTCTTGACTCATTACCTTGGCTCAGATTCTTTAAAAGAAAATAAAGTCATATTGCAGGTGAAATTAGAGAATGAAGGAATAGAAAAAGATGGTGGTGGACAATAGTGTGGGTAGTAGAAATAGGGCCTACTTTGAGAACCCTGAGATGGAATGAAGGTCTTTCCCCTGCAGTTCCACAGCATGGAGAGGGGGATTATTTGCCTGAAGTCCAGCTCTGATCACACAGCTTCCCTGTGTAAATCCATTAGTGAGTTCCTTTGCTGAATATATGAGATATCCAGATCCTTCCCAGGTCTGGCTCCAGTCTACATTTTTTTCTGAATGCATTCTTCTTCCTCTTCCTCCTCCTCCTCCTCCTCCTCCTCCTCTTCCTTCTTCTTCTCCTCCTCCCACTTAAGCTTAAGTGACTTACATTTGTTTTTTCCGTAGAACTCTGCTTTCCACTCCCAGACCTTTGCATCTGTTCATCTGTATCTTCTCTGCCCCTTCCTGTCCTGCCTTGTCTTGTCTACACCTACCTATCCTACCCTGCACAAGGGTTGTTCTTCTGTGAAGCCTTTCATGCCAAAAGTGAGTCTAGGAGCTAGGGGTGGGTGGTAGTGGGTATGGGCAGAGTTTGTACCTGGCACTCCCTTGGTTCAATGCCCAACACACAAAACAAGTGAGTCTTCCCGTTCCTCCATGTCTAACTGCCAAGACACTCATACCTGTCATTTCACTTTTTAAATGCATCTCTCCATCTGTAAGATGTTTCTTTAGATATTGGATTGAATTGTAAATTCCTTAAAGATTCACATCTGCAATTTTTTGGTATCCTCTTATTTCCAAGTAGTGACTATGCCCTCATTTAAAATAAATTCAGGGTTTAGGGGCATGGCAGCTCGTCTCCCTTAGTGTCTGTCACTGTTCTGTCTGCTGGAAGGCATCTTCCAGGCTTTTTTTTTTTCCCCTCCACCCACTCAGATCTGCTGACTCAAGAAGGTACTTGTGTTTCTGTGAAGGAGTTCTCATTCTCATTTTTGTAAAAGAATTGCAAGAATTGATGTTTCTCCTTCTCCCTGTTGTAGGGGCCCTCCTTTTCCTGCTCCATTATGAAGATGTCCCTTCTGCCCCTTGGAGAACTTTAACTGAGGGAGGGAGAATAGGAAATGTGGCAACTTTTGTACAGTTCTTGGCATTTTCCTAGTTAGCTTCAGACATACCACAGAGACACACAGATGCAGTCCAGGGTTATCTGTCTGCTGGATTCACCCGTGTGTGTTGCAAGAGGAACTAACATTGAGCACCAAGTTCCTGAGACTGAAGTCAGAGGTTTGAACCTTATGAGGCCACTTTTCTTAGCGCACATTTGTACAGGAAGCAGAATCTGAGAGACCTGGTTCCCAACTCTATATATGGGACTCTGAGCAAACCTGTCTGGACCTCATTGAGTTTCCTTGTTTTATTTTATTTTATTTATTTTT
Source organism: Geosciurus inauris (assembly GCA_004024805.1). Lineage (NCBI taxonomy): Eukaryota > Metazoa > Chordata > Mammalia > Rodentia > Sciuridae > Geosciurus > Geosciurus inauris. Next base: position 32,909 of record PVHX01011914.1, read on the forward strand.
ATTACTATTACTATGGCACCAGGGATTGAACCCAGGGGTGCTTAACCACCAAGCTACATCCCCAGCCCTTTTTCCTATTTTATTAGAATCAGGGTCTCTCTGAGTTGCTTAGGGCCTTGCTAAGTTGCTGAGGCTGGCTTTGAACTTGAGATCCTCCTTCCTCAGCCTCCCAAGTCTCTGGGATTATAGGCATGCACTGCCACCGGGCTAGTTTCCTCATTTCAAGGCAGAGGGCTCAGACTTGACCGGAAGGACTTCTGCATGGATGCTTTTCTTTCTTCATCACTGTTACTACATTCCCTGCTGCTGGGAAAGTACCTGATGCTGGGAAAGAAGTGGTCAGCCTGGGTCCTAGAGAGCTTCCAGGACAGAGGGCATCCTCTCCATTTCTGTAGACCAATGTCATTTCACCTTTCTCTTGGCTGCAGTATTCTTATTCATTTCCCTGGTGTTTATAAACGTTTATTCTGTTCCATGCCTGCCTCCTGTCTTCCCTGCTGACTGGCCATCAGGAGGCCCAGATGGCAAGATTAGCACAGAATGGAAGAGTAGTCGGGGTCATCCACTTAGGTTTAGACCTCTTTAATACCTCTGCTATATGAGATGAGAGGAATTTAGAACAATGGGGTTGATTCTTTCAAGATTAGACCCCTGCCTTTTAAAGCAGGCTTTGCCTTAGGTACCTTTTATCCCCCTGAGATCCAAAGCAACTTTCTATGCAAGAAAATTAATTAGCAGTGCCAAGAATGACTTTTATAGCTTCTCAAAGGATGGATCAGAACAGCAGATTGATTTTGATACATGTAACATCTTCTGTCATTCAGTACATTGTTGGAAGCTTAGCCACTCCCGTGAAGGTTTCTTGGATTAGTAACAAGTCCTTATTGAGCAGATACCATGTATCAGGCATTATATTAGATGTTTTACTTATACACTCCTTAATCCTTGAAATAATACTACAAAGTCCCCTTTTTACAGAAGAGGAACATGTTCAAACATGTTCAGAATAATTCATTCTTTCCCAGTTATTTATTGAATACTTAGTAAGTGCTAAGCATTATTTTAGGCTCTGGGGATGTATCAGTACATAAAACAGACAAAAGCAACAAACAAAAACGTAATCCTGTGTGCTTGGAGCTTGCATTCCAGCAAAGGAAGACAGCATAATCAATTAAATGGCACAGTTTGTCAGATGGTGATAGGTACAAAGGAGAAAATAAAGAGGGAAGGAGGCCCTGGAATTCTGGGAGTATAGATGTGGCATTGTGGTTTTAAATGGCAGATCAGGGAAGGCTTCACTGTGGAGGAGACTTTTGAGTGAGCCTTAAAGATACATATTTGGGGAAGGGAAAGGAAGCACTAGGCAGAAGAAATAGCAAGTGCACAGGCCAGAGGCCATTGATACTGAGAGAGCCTGATTCTAAGACCTTGCTCTTTATCACTCGTGGTCCTGCCTCTCTAATAGTTCCTCCATAACCCCATTATTATTCAGTATTTAGTTGACCTAGCAGTTTGTTTTATCATCAAATATTTATGGAATGCTTATTTTGTACAAACTGCTGCACTGATAAGAACAAGTCGTAGTAGAGTTTAGAGAAGGGGTGATCATCCCAATATCCAGATTATATTTTTTCAGACATTTTACCATTTGACTCTCATAGGCTAGGTGCTCAGGTACGTGGTTTTATATCCAGAGAAAGGTTCAGGGAGCTTGTGGTAGATGAGTGGCAGAGTCAGGGCAACTGGGTAGCCAGGAAAGGATATAGACACACATGGTAGGATCTCCAAGGCACAGGGGCAGAGGGATAGAGGGTGGGATTGCTTTGATGAACACATGCTTGAAACAGTCAGGGAAGAGTGCAGATGAAAGTATGACCAGCAGAATAGTTTCTAGGTAGGATGAGGGACTTCTCTGAGTGCTCCTGTCTTTTGTTTGGCTGAGAAGGGAGAGCTATTCCCCCAGGAATCTTTCTGATGATAGGAAATGTTGGGAACCATCCCAAAGAGCCCAGGAAGGAATGTAGAAGTGGATAGAAAAAGAAATGGCTGGGCGGAAGCCATGGCAGATGTTTTATTATCTTTCTTTGAGCCCTCATAGGACTCCTTTCTTGTTCCAAAGAGTCATCTTTCTTATGTTTAGCTCCCTAGGTGGACAAGCCAGCAGACTGCAGGTGAGGGGACTGCGGAGCTCTGTGGCCCTAAAGTCTGGCCATCTAGGCTTCCTGCATCTCAGGAACTGGGTGAGCAGAGGTGAGGGCTTGTGAGGGAGCTGTCTGCTAGTGTAGATGGGAGAGTGAAGCAATGGTTGGGTCTGTTTTTTCCTGAGCATGTGCTGTAGCAAAAGGAAGTTGCAGCATGTTTTTCCCTCCTTCTTCTTTTTCTCTCTTTTTATAGAATAAGGAGAGAGGAGGGGGAAAAAAACTCAGTATACTAACTTCAGAAAAAGTTTCTAACCTTTGATGGATGGGTATTACCCTCTTCCACATAGTACCTTTCGGATGTAGTTTTTAATTTGTAAAATTTTTTTTTAGTTGTAGGTAGACAACATGCCTTTATTTTATTTATTTTTTATGTGGTGCTGAGGACTAAATCTAGTACCTCGAATTGTGTTAGGCAAGTGCTCTGCCACTGAGCTACAGCCCCTGCCCCAGATGTACTTTTTCTTTCAGCTTTTCTTCTCCATCTGCAGTATCCAGTTTGCCTTCCTCTGAGAGATTGTGTCGCTGCAGCAGTCTAGCTGGCTCTTCAATGAGGGAAGCAGCCAAGACAGGGATTACAGGAACCTTGACTAAGCAGCTTGTCCATTGCTTCCAGGCCAGAAAGGTTTCTTACACATTACACACCTGGGCAGTTGCTGGTTGCCTCTACTTGATGCTGAGAGCTGTTTAAATAGGACAGGGGGTTCCTGATACCCACCTAGTGTCTCACTGCTACTCCAGTCTTTATCCATTTGGTATCCCAGAAGGTTGAGGAAGTACTTGTTTTTCAACCCAGATATACCTGTTGGTGGGAGGCGGAAATCAAGGCTGGGATACCACACATGTTCATCTGGAGTCCTTGGTCAGATTTGAGTTTAGTCTGTATGTTGGAGCTGGGCAAGAATCCAGTTGTATTTGAAAATGTACAGATGATATATTTTCCTGATGAAAACTTTTGAGGTCTGTAAAAGTAATGGAACTAACTTTGTCTTTTTTGGGGGGTGGGGGAGTTCATTTCCTTTCCCTTGGCTTTCTATACCTTAGTACAGCCAAAAGTTCCTATACTTTTGTCAGCTTTCGTCAGCTAAGGGATGTTCTAGGTCATCCCTGAGTAGATCTGCTTGCTCTGAGGCAGCTAGGGAATGGCGGCAGGTGAAAGTCAGCTGCTGGTGTTAATTGCTTTCCTGGGCAGAAGAGGGTAAAGTCCTTACCAGTGAGAGTTTTTGTTTGGGCTCTTTGTTCCCTTGTACCTGTTGTTTGGGGCCCAGCTGACACAGAGCTCCTTTCCTGCTGTTTTCTTTGAAGTTAGTCTCCCTGTCTTCAGGCTGGAGATGAGCTCAGGGAGGGTAGTGGAGGAGAGTGGGCCGGAGTTTGGTGGTTTTCTGGATCCCATAGTGGGCACATAAACCTTTTCCCAGAGGAACTGCACTGGCCTGTATGTTAGCCACTAGGCAAATATGGCTATTTAAATTAATACTAAAGTTAAATAAAATTTAAAATTCAGTTCCTCCTTCTCATGAGCCATATTTCAAGTGTTTAGTAGTCAGTCCTTGGCTACTGTATTGTGTAGCAGATGGAGAGCATTCCATCATCACAGAACATTCTCTTAGATGGCCCAGGACTTTGAGGTAATTGTTCTACACCCTGGTAAGTGTTTATCTGAGCTGGAGGGGACTTACTGGATGGGTATGAGGAAAGGTTTTGAGGCCCAGGTCAGAGGGCAAATAGAGGTAATCATTTAGAAAAGGATCTTTAAAAACATTTAGTTTGTCTTGGTCAGGACTATATCCCAACATGAGATGGTCATCTAGCTTTGTGGCTCCCAACCTGGGTTAATAGTCAGATTCACTTTTGAGCAGTGTTTGAAGGTACAGCTTTCTGAGCAACACTCTCTTGTATCTTTTTGAGTCCACAGTTCTACTGTGTTGGTATTCAGGAATATGTATTTTTAGTATGCTCCCAAGTGAGAATTATCTGGGTCTGGCAACCACCCATTTATCTAACCTATGCTCAAATTTGTCCAGCCACAGAGTGCTTACTCCTTTTCTAGAAAACCTTGCCATTTAAAAAAAAAAAATTCATGTTTTTCTAAGTTTATGGAGTCAGAAAGTTGGCTCCCTGAGCTGAGAAAATCCTTTGGTGTTCCGTGCCTTCTCCAGAGCCTCATACAATGTGTCACCTCCATCTCTTGCACTTAGTCTCAGCAGACATTCAACATGCTGTGGTGTGGTCCCTAACACCTGGAGCCAAGACATATTTTCAGGGTGCCTCACCTGCCAAGGGCTCTGGGGAGATGCAGAGACACAAATCATTCCCAGGAGCCTTTCAACTGTTACACCTTTCTGAGAGACTGAGGGAGGTCTGAATCTCAGTGGGGGAGTCTCAAGGACCCTTTCTGCCTTCTGCTCCTGTTTGTGTGTTTGACATGTGCTCTTCAAGGGTATTCACCTGGCTTTCTATGAGGGACTCTACCACTCATTCCTGGTTAGAAATGATCACAAATATCACGTCTGTCTAGAGACCTCCGGTAGACTTCCTCCTTACCTCCAGTGTAAAGCACAAACTCCTAAACGTGATATTTGAGCAGCCCACCATTCCACCCTCACCTTCCAGGAGGGACGCATCCTTCCTGCCCTACCATGCATGTGGGTGCTTCATCTCCTCTTGGGCCTTCCATGTGGTCATTCTTCTGTTCCCTTTCTGGTCAAATTGTATTCATCCTTCAAGGCTCACATAAGATTTTATCTAACCATGCCTCAGAGTTAACTGTACTAGATGTGCTATTGGCAGTTTGCACTGCCTACATGGCTGCTGTGAATTTGAATTATACAGTCACCACCATGTCCTCCTCTGCTAGACTGAGCTTCTTGAAGATGAGGACAGTGTCTCATTTGCTTGGTACCCCCAGGTGCCTGGCACTTCCTGGGAGTACTTGTCTTTTTTGGATTCTGATGAGGCCGTCCTAGGGGAGCTGGAGCCTCCTCTATGCACCAGCCTTCTTCCCCTCAATGGCCTGGAGCTCATCAGCTCCAATGAGAAAAGTGCTACGTAGCAGCTGATAATTAACAAGCAGGGCATGCGGCTTGGCTGCCTCAGAGGCAAAACTAGTAGTTAAACAATGAAGTTTTAAAAATCATGCATTACTATGTCAGCTTCAGAAGCAGCTACTTCCAGACATATCCCCACGCAGTCAGAGAAGATAATTGGAATAATGAGTGGAACTGAAGAATCCTCCCATCCCTGAAGAGCCCCGGGACAGACCTGGCTGGCAGCAGCAGGAAGGGACCTTTATGATTTTGGTCTCTGGGTGGGTAGGGTTGGTTGGGGAGTGGTGGGTGGCAGGGCTTCATGAGAGGGACTGGCAGTGTTCTCTTCACTCCCAGTTTCTACAGGTCGGATTCATTTTATCAGTAGGCAAGAAGAGAAATTGGGAAAAACAGGGTAAGAATAAATTCTGGCTATTATTCTAAGATGTCAAAGCACATACTTTTAAAAGTGATTAATTTTTATTTTAAAATAGAGATCCTTTAGCACTGCCTGGGGGTACTCATCTTGTTTTCTTCTGATGCTACTGGGGGTGGGAGGGGAGAGGCTCCTCCTTTTAGGTCAGAACCAGAGTGTGAGGAATTCCCCAGCCTCTTGTTGGTACCCAGACACTAACCGCAATCTGCATCTCCACTCAGGCGTTCTAAGAAGCAGTCTGCCAGAGTGAGGCTTCAGAGCAAGTCGGGAGCCTGCTCAAGAGAGGGAGGCTTCCTGTTTGTGTGTTTGTTGTGTGTGGGGGTGTGGCTAGAGAAGGCCCTGCCACCTCTGTGTGGGCAGCAGCACACCTGCTTCTGTGCTCAGCTGCAGAGTTCAGTGGGAGACACCCTTTCAGGGTCTGCTTTATTATGAACAAAGCAAAAAGCTCACCCTAGGAAATCAAAGAGGTTACTTTTTGCAGGTTCACCCAAAAGGTACAGGGGCTATATTTTTTCCAGTTCAAGTTAGGGTCTGTCTGGCAAATACTTTTTCTTGACAAGTGAGGGGTGCTACTTTCAAATCCAAAAGAAAATCTGAGATATATAGTTTGAATATGAAGTTTCTGGGAGATTTTGGAACTTCATGATACGTCTGGGTGTCTTCTACTTGTTGTTACCATGGTGGGAGGGAGGTTGGGTGAGCAGTGTCCAGGGCCTCTTGATGGTTGAGCTTGGTTGGCCTTCTTGCTGGTCCTTTCAGGTTTCTCTGCTGGCTTAGTGGTGGTGGTGGCCGAGCTCTCCCATACCATGTGTGATGGTTATGGTGGTAATTTCTCACTCACGCACGCAAGTTTGTGCATTGAGTACAGCCACCATTTGCCCTTATAGCCAAGTGTAAAACATCTGGTGAAATCTGGGCTGGGGAGGATTTGATAAGAGACTAAAACCAGCTGGCTCATCTGGGAATCAAAGCTTTATTGATGACATAAGCACAGATGGGCCACAGCCAAGTTTGGCTTGAGTGGTACATAGGTTCAGTCCTTCATGAATTTCAATGGTCCTTTCAGAAGCTGCTTCACCACAGGACCTGAATGTGCCAGCGGTGTGTGTATACACTTGTTAATCTGTCCTTTTATCTGTTTGCTGGGAGCTTATGGAGGCAGACCCATGTAAGCAAGGTATTTCTTTTTTTTTTTTGATACTGAGGATTGAACTCAGGGGTACTTGACCACTGAGCCACATCCCCAGCCCTATTTTGTGTTTTATGTAGAGATAGGGTCTCACTGAGTTGCTTAGTGCCTTGCCATTGCTGAGGCTGGCTTTGAACTCGCAATTCTCCTGTCTTAGCCTCCCAAGGTGCTGGGATTACAGGTGTGCACCACTGGCTAGTGAGGTATTTCTTATATACTCAAATGGTAGAAGAGTTATATATATAGGGGGCTGGGTGAACATGGAGGAAGAAGTCACTCATTTTTCCAAGCACTGATGCCAATCCTGAGATGCTCTGTATCACATAAATGGGGAACATTCAGCAGTGTACATTGCCATATTAAGGCTCTGAGAAGTTCTTTAGTAACATAATCTGTTTAACTTTGTTTAACCTAGTGTTTCTGATTATAGGACCCATTTTTACACATTACTTATTAACATCCTACAGGGTACTATTTGAGTAATGATAATAAAAATCTCTCTTTGAGAGAAACGTCCAGTGGTTCAGGGAAAAAGTCACTTGACCTGGGTCAACATGTTGGAGAGCTTTGAAAAAGGTGTGTGTGTGTGTGTATGTGTGTGTGTGTGTATGCTGGGGGGTGTGGCGGAGAAGGGCCCCGGCAGGTGGCTTCTATTGAAGTTGGCCCTGTATGCATCCCTGTTGGCTTTGTGCTTTTGTCCTGGCTTGAAAACACTGAATAGCAGCTACATCTGTCATGCCTGGGAAGTGGCACTTTGGGTACTTTGCAGTGTGGGGGGTGAAGGAGCAATCAGCAGACACCCCACTTGAGGCCCAGGCTGCCTGGAGTTCCTAGGCAGTGGAGAAGGGAGGGGCTGGGGATCTGGAGGCAGCTGGTTACTAATCCTGGAAGTAGAGGGAAGCAAGATTTAGCTCCCTTGTCTCGCTGCATTCTCCTTTTCCCATGGGGGAGATGGTGTTGACCCTGAAGGGTGCAGCTGGGAGGAAGCAGGTGGGCTGAAGGTTTCTCTCTTCTTTATCCACCAAAGGGCTCTAGAATGTGGACCAGGGCAGAAAGGTACTTAGCTCTCCTTTACCCAGGGGAGTAGAGATGAAGGCATTTGGGTTTAAGTTTAAGGAAGAATTCAAAATTGTGAAATAGATTTTCTGAAGTTTGTGGAATTTTTTTTTAACATTTAAGGGCCTGGGCTAGAATTGTTTTTAGACCATTGGTGGTAGGAATGAATGGTCCGCTGGATGGCTGGCTTCCTGAGAAATGCCTGGGAGGCCTCACTGGATTCTTCACTTGGAACAGACCCAGGGCTAGGGGATTCCCAGAGCCTGTTGCAGGCCTCAGGCCCTTCTGGCACGGCTTTGCAGGAGGCCATGGTTATTTCTAAGGAAATTGGCAGTTGGGAACAAATGGGAACGTGAGGTGAGATTCAGTCACTCTTGTTGGGAATTGTACACTTCCAGTGTTGGGAGACCTCAGTGTAATTAAGGGCGGGCCAGGATTTCCTATCTCTGTTTCATTGATTGATTTTAATTTTTGTTTTGTTTGCTTGCTCACTTTGGACCTTCCCAGCAGAGAGGGAGTTTGCCTCTCCTCAGCAAGAACTAGGGAGAGGTGTCCTTCATTTCCCAGTCTCTCTGGCCTGCTCCCTGTCAGGCCCTGTCACTCAGATGAGGGAGGAGCAAACCCAGCTTGGGGATGATTGCCCTTTTTTAATGGAAAAAAGTACAGATGTTCCCCAGCACCCTGCCCCCAGAAGTCTGATTAGGCCAGCTTTATATGAGAAACCACAGTATTAGCCACTGCTGCCAACCAGGGTTATACTTGTAGACTCCTGGACTCTAGCATCTCTGGAGGGACCAGCATCCCTGACCCTCAGGACTTATGGCTCCCAGGGAGGAAGCCCATGCCAGGAACCTCTGAGCTCACTGAGAGGTGGATGTGGGGTGAGGGTGGAGAGGGCCTGAGCACAAGAGAGGAGGTATGATGACGTTCTCCTTCCCCATCAGCTGGGGATGCATCACTGCTGCTGGGAAGACAGACCTTCAGGCCTTTTCTAGACTAACTGGTCATGATGGAAATTCTTATCCACCTCCTGGCCCCGGGTGAGGGCTTTACTTGTTCAGAAGAGTCTTCAGCTTTTCCAGGTCATGGCACTAAACCATTTGTCTGCTGTCTTTCAAGGCTGGAAAGCAGAACAGTGATCAAATCCTCTGTAGTTGCTCCCTGCCTTGCTCCTCCCTTGTCTGTCCTTCCATCAGCCCTGATCAGCTGGTTAGACCCTTGTGGTTATAGCCAGTTCGTAGTAGGCGTATATATAGTTGGGGAGGGGATGGCCCTGCCCTCACTTCGTCTTTCCCATAGGTCCTAGCCTTGCTGGGCCCCCACTTCCTGTCATGGCCCTGCTTGCAGCTGTGGCACTTCTGGACCTAAACAGGGTGTCCTGTTGTCCTGCATGATAAGGATCCCATATTTCCCCCCGGGGTGACTGGCCGCAGTTATTCCTGGGGAGAAGCAGGACTTCCCTACCCCCAGGCACTGTGGAGACTTCCTCCAGGCTCCCTTTTTGAGTCCTGATCTCTGAGCAACCTGCCTATTCTCCACTTATCCCAAGGAGAATGGTGGGAAGGAAAAAGTCCTGCGAGAGGTTGTTTTTGATTTGTGAGGTAATGGTCTTTGGTTTGAGAAGCATGTATGTATCCCTTTTCTTTCAGATCTGTGGCCAGAAGCACTAGACACTCAAGTTGCCTTGGAAACCAGAGTGACTGAAGCAGAGAAAAAAGGGGCTGGGTGTAGGTACTGGAGTCTAGGAGGGATCCCCTGGATCCCCTGTACTTTCTTGGAGAATCTACAGGCTCTACTCAGCTAGGCAAGGCTGTCTTAGATTGTACAAAGGAGACAGAGTGAATTGTCTATAGGTACTCAATGAGTACCTGCAGAACTGGAGCTAGATCCAGGGTTGTATACTTTCTAGTATATTCTGTCACTTGGTAAACTTCAGCATGTGTCCTTGAAGTTGAGAGCTATAGAGTAAACCATACCTAAGAAAATCTAACAGTCTTAAATGTAATCAAGTTGAAATAATCTTCTTCATTGGGGGTAGGGGATGGTAGTAGAGTGAAATATTGAAATTGGGCTTTACAGAATATCAGTGAATTTTCTTTTTCCAGCAGATGTATCTCCTTAATTCTCTTGGGCTTCCATAATGTTCCATGTCCCAGAAACCTACTGGGTGTGTGGGAGGGTAGAGTAGGGAAGGGTTCTGCTAATGGATTCAGTGTTTGCTGTGGTTAATCTATAGAATGGATCATCCACATGCAGCCATCTGAGACTTGCCTGTACTCAGGCCCTTTCTTTGAGATATATTGATACAATAGCAGGCTTCTTGCTTTTTGCCTCTATGAAACCACTGGAGCTCGCTGAAGTCATGACTGGCATTTGTATTCTCTGGTTCCTGTCTAAAAAATTGTTTTTCAGAGAGGCTGGAATAGTAGACTACATTTAGGATCTTTTAAACTGATCTTTTCCTTGTATATTGTTCACTCTAGCCAAGGCAAGAGGAGCAGAGACTTGCCCCTGGCCACACAGTCACATAATGAAGGAACTGGTCCCATAGGAACAAAAGCTATGAGCACAACCTTATATGTGCTCCATCTTGGCCAAGATTGCCTGTTCCCAGGCCAGCCAGGCCTTCTGCAGTTCTGGCCTTGAGGCCCCTGTGTAGCTGGAAACTGGCCCTCTCCTTCCCCTTGGGCTCTCTTCTCATGACCTCTGAGCCACCTCTCCATTCGCTTTTGGTGCTTGCTCCTGGCTGTTACTTCTTCCTCCCCACAACTTTTTATTTTGAAACATTCTAGATATGTGGCAAACTTGAAAGAATTACACAGCAAGCAACCATAAGCTCAACCACCTAAATTCTACCATTCACTTTACTCAATTTGCTTTATTGTCTCTTTTCATCTTTCAATCTTTCTGTCCATTTATGGTCTATCTTATTTTGGGGATGCATTTCATAGTAAGTTGCAGATATTGGTGTACACTCTCAAACATTTCAGTGTACACAGGAATTATAGTTCAATATTTGTACTTTTTTTGATGGTAAAATTTATGTAACAGTGAAATGTACAATTTTTGAGTTTGGATAAGTACCTTCACGTGTGTGACCCAAAACTGCAACACACAGAACAAAAGGTTGGTTTTTTTTTTTACTTTAGTTCCCTTATGTTCCTTCCCAACCATCCCCACACCTAACCCCTTGTAAATCATTACATTTTCTGAAGGTTTTCACCATAGATTAATTTAGCCCGTTCTGGAACCTGGAACCTCATATAAGTGGGATAATCTGTATGAACTTTTATGTGTGAGGTTTGTTCACATGGTCGCACATATTGGCAGTTTGTCCCTTTTTAGGCCAAGTGGTGTTCCCTTTATGGATATGATATGATTTCCTTATCCATTCCTCTATGGATGGGCGTTTGGTTGTTTCCAGTTTCTGGCCATGCTGAATAAAGCTCCATGGAACAGTTTTGCACAAGTCTTTTTGTGGACATAATGTTTTCCTTTCTCCTGGGTAAATACACCTAGGAGTGTGATTGCCAGGCTTGGGAGGCTGTTGCTTCTTGTTCCTGTTGGACTCTCTGCCCTGCCCTATCACTGTACCCGGCACCCAAGGTTGCATTTAGAAAGTGCCTTATTGTTCATCTGGATTAGGCTCTTGTTCAAAGTAAGATTCTCCTTGAGAGCCCACTTGGCTGCCTCTGCAGGACTATTTCCAGGAAGGAGGACGTCAGTACAGGGCTCCTGCTATTGTGGAATAGCTCTTTGAATTCCTCCCTTGAGTAACCACACAGGACAAAACTAATTTAGCCCTTTTCTGTGACAGACCTGTGGCATTTTATGACTGTTACCACATCCAGTCCCTCAACTACTCCTTCAGGCCAATTGCCCTAGTTTATTGTACCATTTCTTGTGTGTCATGGTTCTCAAATCTGTTATATCCTAGTTGACTTCCTTTGGAAGTTTAATACTCTTTTTCAAACATGTTGCCTAGAACTGAGCACTGGAATCTAGTTGTGGTCTAGTCTCGGATTCTAGATATGTGACAAGTGCAGAGTGTGGTTCAGTTTGGATCCCTTTCTTGACCCAGGTACTTATCTCTCAGTGGGCTGAAGGCAATACCAACTCTTTGGCAGTAACATCATAGTGTCAAATCAGATAATTAATGTTTGTAAAAATATTGGAGATCTAAACTGGTATTGAGATGCTCAGTCTGAAGTCCTCTTAAATCCCCCAAGTTAACAGTACTGATTGCATTCTTCCTCCTTGCCATTGTCTCAGTTCATCTTGGCCACTACCTGATGAGAAAGGCACTATGAAAATTAGCTTAATAAAAACTCTTTAGTTTCAAATAGTGTGTCTTAGCATTGGTGTTATTGACCTTTTGGACCAGATGTTTTTGTAGTGGGTGATTGTCCTGTGCTTTGTAGGAATTTGCTGGTTCCCTGGCTTCTCTACTCGCTAGATGCCAGTTGCAACTTGTCCTTCCAAGTGTGGCAATAAAAATTTTGCCAGACAATTGCCAAATGTCCCTTGAGGGACAAAATCTGCCCAGGTTGAGAACTATTCCCAAGGTATAGTTCTTCCCAAAAGGGTAATCAGTCTTAGCTGTTTGTGTGTATGTTTCCAGGTTATGTTCTTTGCAGTCTTCACTTTTCATGGTTCTAATACACGTGAATTTCTGTTACCAAAGATTAAATAACACCAGTCCCCCAACAGCATGGCTCAAATGTCAGTTGCCATGGTGTATTAGCTCTGAGTCATTGCATAGACTACAAACTTTGCTGTTAGCTCTTCAGTTTACAAATCACTATGTACATAACAGATGTCATTATGGTCACTTACCAATCATGTTTGTTCTTTAAGAGTCAGTTGGTGATTGGTCACTGTCCATCTGTTCAGTTCACTCACAGGGAGATGTGTAATTTAGTTGCCTCTTTGTCTCCTAGTGAGAAACTTGTGATATTTTATAAAAATGGGTGATCAATAGAGGGAATTGGGCAAGAAAGATGAAATTTGAACAAAGAAACGAAAAATTGTAAAGCTGGAAGTGTAGTTTGAGCCAAACATAAATGGAATTATAGAATGAATAGCTGACATGGGGATGTGGACACTGTCACTATCCCAGGCTCTGCACATGCAGATAGGGAAATGCAGAGAAGGCAGCACACTGACGACACTGGGGAAAGGGTCTTGACGAAAAGGAGGAAGAGTCCCAGAGGAAGTGACACAGGGACAAAATGTCACATCAGCGGCACTCTTGGAGATGTTTCACAACCGAAGGCACAAAGGATAAAATGTTAGAAACTGACATTTGACGAAATAGAAAGGAGTGTGACAGTCTGGGAAGGCATGGGAAAGTGTTCTCACCATAGTGCGCGTTAGAGAGAAGACAGGCACTGTTCAGGCTGCTCTGGATAAGGTCTTACAGATATACCGAAATCAAAAGTTGCAATAGGAGGCATGTGAGCCCAGACTAACTCCTAAAAATGTCATTTGTAAGAGCTCAAAAAACTCATCCACAGTAGCACAGAAAGAAAGAGAACTCTCAAGTCAGATCCAGGTAACAAGAGAGAGAGCAAAGGCTCTGAAGCCAGCAGCCCTGGGGCAGGCTCCAGCACCACCCCAAACCAGAACTTTACAGAGATGAAGCACTCATTCTCAGTTCTCTAATGTTTTCAACAAATGTTTACTAAATACATATGAGGTTTATTATTTTAAAATTTCCTTCTTCATTTATAACTTGACAGAAAAACTTTAAAACATTTTGGCAACATTTTTAAAGGTCATGGAACAATCCGGATTCTCTCCAGTGAAGATTAAGATTGCTTTGCGTGGCCATTTTTATGGTTCCACATTACTATATAAAGCAAGAGCTGCCTGTATTTATGAAAGCATGGGCGAGAACACACACATACACACACACTATTTCTTCTGCTTTTTCAAAATATTCTATAAAAATTAGATCAGACTGTATGTATATAATTACAGTTTACTTTTTTCTATTTGAAGAACTTATGATTTCTACCTCATTCTTTTTGATAATTGCTTATTATTGTATGATGTGGATCTGCCATGGTTTATTTTACCAGTTTTCTGCTGATATTCAGTTTATTTCCAATTTTTTTTCCAATTGAAAATACATAACACATGGTTACATTTCATTGCATGAAATAGAATAAAGATGTCAAATGTGGTGCTTCAAAAAAAAAGAAAGAAAGAAAATACATAACACAGAAGTACCTTTGAACCATGATCCCCATTTAATGGATGAGAATGGTAGAGATTTTGAGCATGAGAAAACTGGCTCAGGCTAGTCAAGCTACTAGCTGAAGGTGGTGTCCTAGAACTCCTGCTTTAACCACAGTGCTTCTCTTCCCTTTGCTTGGAAGCAGCCTTTTTAAAAAATTTATTTTTAAAACAGAAGAATGCATTTCAAGTCATAGTACATACATGGAGCACCATTTTCCATCTCTCTGGTTGCAGACAAGATAGAGTCACACCATTCATGTCTTCATACATGTACCTAGGGTAGTGATGTCCATCTCATTCAACCATTTTTGCTACTCCCATTTCCCCACCCCTATCCCATCCAAGGCTCCTCCATTTCTCCCATGCTCCCCACCCCCACTCCCATTATGTATCATCATCCACTAATCAGAGAGAACATTTGGCCTTTGGGTTTTGGGGATGGGCTTACTTCACTTAGCATGATGTTTGGAAGCAGTGTTTGACAACAAAAACAATGAACTGTAAAAAGAATTTATTGAGTAGGCCTAATTCTAAGTGCAATTGCATTATTATTATTAACTAAACAACAGCCCTATGAGGTAGATAACCACTGTTACCCTATCTTACAGGGAAGGCAACTGGAGGCATGAGGAGGTTAGGGAACTTACCAGGTCCCACAGCTGGTGAGTGGTGGTGCTCGGTCCTGGCCCAGGGCTGTAGGCTTCAGAGCCTTTGCTCCCTCCCTTATTACCTGGATCTGACTTGAGAGTTCTTTCTTTCTGTGCTATTGTGGAGGAGTTTTAGGAACACATATGACTTTTGGGGGGTTAGTTTTGGCCCATATTTCTCCTACCATAATCTTTAAACATCTAATAACTAGCACACTGACCGGCTCTTCCTTATTTATTTATTTTTGTCACTTACAAGTTTGATAAGCTTGCTGGCTGATATGTGTTCACCAGCTTGTTGGTAAAACACTAGGCAAGGCTTGGTTTGTCATTGTAGGTATTCTGAGTTGATTCAATGGGCAATTATTTTCTGAGTATCTCCTAAATGCCACGTGTTGGGGTTGGGACTTACAAGATGAACGAGACATTGGCCCAGCCTCCAAGAGGTCTTCAGTGGGAGGAGGAACTGTCTTGCAAATAACACCAGAGACTTAGGAGTTTAGTGATTCTTATGGGAACAGAGGAAAGAGGGGTGAACTCTGCCTGAAGTTGTCAGAGAGACTTTTTAGAGGAGATAGCATTGTGCTAGTTCTTGGAAGGACACAAAGACATAGAGTCATGAAAAGACATGGCTCATTTGAAGTTATAAAGTTCAATGTAGCTTACGTATAGGGACTGTTGGGAGATGAGAGTAGAGAGGATATGTGTAGGAGCTGGGAAGGATCAAGTTCAGAACTTGGATTTTATCCTGGTATCTGATGGAGATGTTTAAGGGGAAAAAATGTCCTGTGCAGATTTGCCTTTCAGAAGGTGACCTGGATGTAGTGGGACAGAATAAGTCTACCATCTAGAAACGCGTTAGAACATACATAAGAGAAAGGGCCTGCTACTGAGCAAGGGGAAGTGAGACTGGAAAAGGGAAGATGGTTTTGGGAGATCTTTTCAGAGACACAATTGGATTGATTCTGTGGGTGAGGGAGGAAAAGAGGGAGAGTACTTCACGATTTACATCTGGGAACCCAGCTAGATGGTGATGTCATTGCCATTTACTGAGATCCTGGAGCAAATTGGAGGGCAGTGAGTTCAGTTTGATGTGTGTTCAGCAGCCTGTCCTCCAGCCATTAACTGACAGTTTATTATTGGTCATTGATAGCAACTGCAACTATTATCTAAATTCTTTGTCATTTCACTTTCTCTTTCATCGTCATCCCAAAGGCTTGGCAGGAAGGAGATTGTATCAGTATACCTCATAGCAGTCAAGGCCCCTTTGTGTCTGGCATGCCTCTGGGCTATAATTTAGTAATTCTGCTAAGAAGCAAATGAGCCTAGTTTGCCATGGCTTCGTGGGGAGCCCAGGCTGGGTTGTGAAGGTTCAGTTCATGATTTATTCTCAAGCTTTGCAGGGACTGCTATTATGTTTAACAGTCCATCCTATTTATTCCTTTCTCTTTCAACAAACAAAAAATGCCAGACCTATTATTTACATGCGCTCACACTCTATTAACAATTTTGTCTACATATTGTTTCATTTTCCTTCTTGGCTGTGAGCGCTTAAAACCCCAGGTGCTTTAGTCTAGGCCCTGGAGCACAGCGGGTTCTGAGGGAAGTGTGCTGCCCCAAAGCAAGGCCTGTGGCTGCTGACTGTCACCGCCAGCAGTGGCTCTGGAATCACAGTGCAGTTTCTTGCTGCATCCTAGGATGTGATTTTTCTAAGATTGGGATCTTTTCACTGAGTCATTGAGGGTGATTGTAAGCTGGTTCTTGGTCAAGCCTGTATTTGAGGTTTCCCCTGACAGCATGTGCATGCTGTAGGTAATTATAAATGTTTAGCTTGTTCTAGTCTGAAGAACATTTACTTTGGTAGAAAAAACTGATGACTAGGGATGAATTCCCATTCTCTTTTTTGTGTAGAAGCCTCTGCTCCCTGCAGGAGGCCACCGCCTCCCCTGGGCAACTTAACTTTGGATTAATCCTGGCTTTGGGTGTGCTCTGGCTTTCCTATGGGCAGTTGTGTCTTTGGATGCATGGCTTAGTATCTGAGCTCCTCAGTTCTTCCTGTGCTATGGCCCAAACCCTTGTGGCTGCTGCCTCTTGCTTTTTTCTTCAGGGGATGATTATGTTAGATGGTCAGAATTCACTCCTTAGACAGGCCCGATCTTTCCAGACCATTCCCTTTTGAGATCTCTGTCTATAGATTGGTCTAGGCTAAACTGTGGATTTTGTCCCCAGGTTTTTTGTTTGTTTGTTTGTTTTTTTCTTCTTCTTCCTTTGAACTCTAAATCAACACAGTTACTTCCTCCCAATGTGGTGGTTTTTGTTAATGTGAGTTTTGCTAGCTAAAGTATGTATGCATTTTTAAACATAATATACTAGATTTTCCTTCCTGGTCAGAATTTATTTCAAAGTAACTGTTTCCTTGAGGTCTTGAGTTAGGTAAAACAAGAGTTTTCCAGGTGCCTTGTTCTTAGCAGAAAATCTTAACCTTTCTGTCACAGATGTCCTCATGTTTGGTGTCTGTGTCTGGGCCATTTTTATTAACATCATAGGAAAGACTGGTTTCTATCTTCTCCCTGACCATGAATTCTCCTATATTATGTTACCATAGTATTGATCTGTCTTCTGGTACTCTTCCTTCTCTCTTCATCAGTTGTTGCTCCATTGTTAGGTATGTGGAATTGTGAACAGGGATATGTGTGTGTGTCTGTGTGCGTGCACACACATAATACTTTTCATTTTTTTCCACCTTTTCTCTCCCTCCCCCTGTACCTCCCATTAAGTCTATTGATTTAGTATACATGCCATGAATTGCATCCCACTAAATTGGAGTGATAAAGTTTGAACCTGAATTTATTACCTCAAATTAAAATTTTAAGTTTGCTGTGGCAGTTGTGCAGTACCAGATTGACATGGGCTCCTTAGGCGGGAAGCTGTGCTACTGAACTCCTCCTCTTCCTTCTTTTTTTTGAGGGGGGGGCGATACCAGAGATTGAACATAGGGGCACTTAACCACTATGCCACACCCCTAGCCCTTTTTATTTTTTATTTTAAGACGGTCTCACTAAGTTGCTTAGGGTCTCACTAAGTTGCTGAGGCTGGCTTTGAACTTGCCATCGTGCCTCAGCCTCCTGAGCCACCACAATTACAAGTGTGTGCCACTGTGCCTGGCTCCTTCTGTATTAATTAGATGACCTCTATGACTTCTTGGGTTGTATCTAGGTACAAGAAGCCAACTTGGAGAGTTTAGTGTGTTGCCTCCCTCCCACCATCTCCCTTGCCTTCCAAGGAGGAATGCCTTGTATCTTGTTAGAAGCTGTGGCCTGTAAAGCTGCTGAGCAGCACAGTCTGCCCATTTAATCTGTAAGTGTTTATTGTGATTCTTCTGTGCCAGGCTCTGCATGAGGCCTGATGCATGTAGAGATAAATGTGGCAGGCCTGGAACCAGAGCAAGCATGGGAGACGTTTAGGAGGGCAAGACAGGTCAACGGTAGACTAATATTAGCAGAACAGGGTTTACTTGTTAAAGCCTCCTTTGTTGTGAGGGGGGAGGAATGCCTGGAGATGAGTTTGGATTGGGTCTGAATCTTGACTTTATTATTACCAGCCAGGTAGCCTTGGGCACATTGCTTCATTGGGGCTTGGCCACCACACCTGTACAGAGGAGCCAGCAATTGACTCGACTCTATAGGGCTGTTAGGAGGTTTAAATATAGCAATGTTTTCTATATATAAAGTGTACCTGGCACATGATTAGTGTGGTACAAATGGAAAATTTCTCTTTTTCCTGCTATACAGCTAGCAGCAGTGGTTTGGGGCCTTGCCTACCCTTTATCATCTTTTGGTTATGTCTTCCAGGAAGATGCAGGCCTTTGCCTCAACCTCCTAGCCTTCCTCCCTTTGCCCTTCACCCTCTGGCCCAACCTGTCTTCCTCCCTCTCTAGCCAGGAGGACAGCTGGCTTTTGGGGCACAAGTAACTGCCCCCATTTCAGGCCAGGGATTCTAGTGTAAGGCCCAAGTCATGCCACACCTCAGAATCCAAGCTCTTTGATTTCATTTTTAAAAAGAAATTCATGTAGATGGTGAAGATTCAAACAATAAATGGAAGTTTAAATTGAAAAGGAAAAAAGAAAATACATGTTTTGCTCTAGTAACTTCTTGTGGTCAATATTGTTAACTTTTTGTTGTTGTTTTGGGAAATTCCTCCAGGAAAAATTTAAGTATCCGTGTATCCTCTCTCCTTGGTCTTAAGAAACAAAACAACAATAACCACATGAAGGGAATTATACATTCTGTTCAGTACTTCCTATTTTACATTTAGAAATTTTAAAAATATACATAAGAAGAAAATGTCATCCATATTCCTACCATTTATAGTAAACCACTAGTTAACCTCTTGTGTGTTTGCTTCCTGTTTGTATGAATATACTTAACACCTTTCTTAAGAAATGTGAGTTCAGTTCCATTAAAAACAAAAAACAAAAAAAACCTAGAGCATTAAACATAAAACCAAAGTGTCACCTTGTTTTTTGTCTGCTCTTTTCCACAGGAGTGGGTGAGGAGCTGCCTCATTTTTTACAAGAGTGCACATTATTCTGTTGAATGAATTTGCTGTCATTTATCTGACTAGTTCCTTATTGGTAGACATTTAGGTTATTACTTAGGATTTTTTTTTTTTGCCATTAAAATGCTTTATGAATGTAATTTGTAGGATGGATTCCTAGCTGGGTAATTATGGAGTCCAGGGCTTAAACATTTACCATTTTGATAGATATGGCCACGTTCCTCCAAAATAGAGTAGTTTATATCCCTACCCAGTGAGTATATGAGAAAGTTACTTTCTCCTAAAATCTATGCATAAATCCAGGAGTTTTGTTTTGATCAAACATTAAAACAATTTTGCCAGCTTGGTGAAATTATCCTCCTGATTTTTATAAACATTTCTCTTTTAATGAATTACACTGAGCATATTTCACTTGGCCATCTGTGTTTCTTTTTCTTTGAACTGCCTCTTCCTATCCTTTAGCCATTTTTATATGGGGTTGTTAATCTTTCAAATTGATTTGCCAGAGTCAAGTTAGCCTTTTATTCATCATGTGCTGCAAATATTTAGAAAAATTAGGGAAATTTGTCATTTTCAGTGTGACTTTTCAGCTTCTTGCCTTTTGTTGAACATCAGTTCTTTGTGACCACCCTGGGGGATCTTGAGGATGAGGGGCATGACAGGGATGTTCACCCCTATTGGAGGCAGGCCTCATCTCTCCTGAGCAGTGTGGAAAGGATGTTTTAAGGTTTTTGGTACTGATTCTTTCAGAGATAATTACTGTTAATGATTTGCTGAATATTAAATGTCCTCATTGTTTTATATATAATGTGTGTATGTATATGTATAAGTAGATGTAGTTATATTTATATATAGATAAGAATAAATATACATATTGCACTGGGATATTGTATGTAAAGTTTTATAACTTTTTCATTTATTTCAACTACTTTCTGATAAATAAACTTAATTACAGATTAGGATTTGTACTGCAAAAGAAAAAACTGAGTGCTACCCTAGGCAGTAACAATGATGGTGACTGAGAATTTAATTAACACATGGGAATCCAGTATCTCATTAAATATTTTTCTGAAATATCATTTCCATGTCTATGAATTAAATAGAAAAACTCACTTGAAACTCACTTTTTTTTGTTCTCAACTTGTTCAACTTGTTCAGTATGAAAAAGAATAAATAAAAATGGTAGTCAGAGTTGTAGTTTTTAATATATTCTTGGAATGTTGGCCTCCCAGAGAGCATTATTTCAAATAGCTGAAGAATTATCTATCTTTTTTGACTTTGTAAAGACAGAATTTGTGTAAATTTTGGAAAGATCTAGTTCACAGTATCATGGCAACTAACTCATTGTGAGAATTAAATATAAACATGTCAGGCCAACAGCAGAGGTAAGAACTAATGTGACAGAAACAACTGGAGCAGATGGGATAAGAGGCAACCGACCCTTAAATTACTTTCCCCTTTTAACAACATATTAATACTTCAACATGAATTAATCATACATTTATTGTGGTGTTTTAAAACCATCAAGCCAAAAGAAATTCTTCATACCATCAAAAAGACACACACGCACACACACACACACACACACAGAGGTTGCTTAAGCACAAAGGTTTTCATTGAACATACACATTTACAATATCCTCTACTTCTCAAGCTTAATGTAGGTCTATCATTTTATGTAAAAAATAAGACTAAACTTAACCTCAACAAACCAGGATTCTGGTGGTGCAGAAAATCATCAAATTAGACACCAGAACAGCTAATGCCAATGGCTTTCAAAATTGAGCTCCCATTCCCGTCACCTGGAGGGTTTGAAAGACAGCTTGCTAGTCCCCACCCTGGAATTTCCAACTCAAGAGGACCCTGTGGGGTCCAGATTCTGCATTTGTAACAGGTGCCCAGGAACCCCACTTTAAGAACCATTGGCTGTGACAACTGTTAGCACCATCCCCATCACTGTTCTGTGGGTGACAACATCAGCGTACTGTCATCCTCCACGTTTGCCCTGCAGAGGGCAGCATGGAGCCAGCCCTCTGTGCGATGTCATTGCTCAGCATCTGGTAAGAGAAGTCCTAGTCTAGCTAACGGGTGCTCCTCTACGCCCACTATGCACTTAGCAACTAAAGCCTTATACACTGTATTTGAAATGTTGATAAACTCACTTTAAAAGAGCAATCTGTTTGTTGCTGGGCATTGAGTTTGTTAGCCATTTCTAGTTAAGGGTGAATAACTGTTGGGCTATATATCCCCTTAAAGCTACACTTGTGATTAGTACTTTAGGATAAAATTGTGCAATTGGAATTTCAACAGCAGAGAGTTTGCACTTATTGCATTCTCGGCCTCCATTGCTGGATGCTGATGTTATGGACAGTCTTGGGCAAACTTTACCCTCTCTGTCTTCCATGGAGAGAAGGGAAGGGGCTTTAGGAGCTGCAAGAGCAGGGTTCCAGTTACAGCCCTGCCATAGACAACTAGTTGAAGGCCTTGAACTAATCCTTCAGTAGTAAGTTATCTTAGTTATAAAATAGGATGTCCCCTCCTGTAGTAGGAACCCAGAGTAGGTGTGACGTGGGTGAGCTGCCCCCTGGAAGTACTTAGCCATTTCCCAAGGAGCCCCCACTCCCTCTTGGACCTGCTGCCCACTTGGGCACTGTGCTCAGGAGGATGCTGGCATTTGCCCACAGTGGCTACCCTCCCAGGCTTCCTCTTTTCTTTACACCCTGAAAAGTGTCCAGACTAGCCATCCTTCATGTGGTACAGAAGAGGTGTCTATAGCTCAGGGACAGGGGTGATGATGGTTCTGGTCTGAAAGCTGGTGGCTTAGTACATGACACACAGGGCTTTCCCTGTCCCCAGCTACATTGTGGGGAGGGGGTGTGTGTGTGCAGAGGTCTGTGGAACAGTGGGCACCATGCCACACTGAAGCACTTGGTGCCTGAATCAGACCATTCTTAGCACCACTCAGAATCAGTCTTGGGAAGAGATGTCTGCCTTCCCTTGTAACATGCGCACCCTACCTCCAGTTACCCAGTTTAGATAGTGTAGGGAGGAAAAGCTCAGGGCTGCCACGCCAATTCCTGTTTGCCCCCCTGTATCCTAGGCCCCATTGCCTGCTGCCCAGAGCTATGAATAACCCTGTAAGTGAAATGGGTGTGATCAGGATCCCAGCTGCTCACCCTAGTGCGACTAACACATGGGAGTGGGGAGCAGAATAATAACGGCCAATGCTAATGCAGTGGGCACTGTGCGTGGAGCACCATTCCAGGTAATTTACATATTGTATGTGCGTTAACTCATTTAATATCACAACCCCATCAAATGAGGCAGGAACTGTTATCGCATTTGACCCATAAGGAATCTGAGGCACAAAAGGGTTATAAAACACCTGAGTTCACACAGTTAGTAAAGAGCAGTACTTGTGAGAGGTGATCCTTGGGGCCTGGGCTTGTTTTTTCCCAGTTCTGTCCTCTCATCTGCCCGGCTGGTGAGTAGCATCTGAGGCCCTGGTCTCCCTGATTTCCTTCCTTTCCTCTAGCTTTCAGCTTGGCCTGCAATGGCTTTTCAGGGGACCCTTTGATGGAAGTTGGAAGGGAGATAAAGGAGACCAGATACCACCTGAATCAATGACACTGTCTCTTTTCCCTCTAGAGAGGTCTGGAACTACGTTTGGGCAGCTCTTATGTCTCCATCACTGCCACTGTCCTGGAGTCCTCAGGTGGTGGGCTCTGTGACCTGGTCCTGACCCCTGTCACACTTGGCAGGTGACCCAGGCTGTTGCACTGCAGTGTAGCATATGCAGTAGTTAACCTTTCTACAGTGCAGGAAAATTTCAGACACAAATTCTGTGGGACGAAGGCAAGTCACAGTATTAGTTCCAGGCTTAGCTTGGGCTTCATGCTTTTTAGTCCCCCTAGGTACTCTGTGACTAAAGGCCTGTGGCTTTTTAGTAGGAAGACCTTCCTTCTTGTAGTGTGTGAATCTCAGAACTGTGGTTCCAGGCCCTTTGGCCTCAACTGTCCATGCCCATGCCAGAAGACCTTTCCCAGGTGACTCTTGGCTTTGGTTGTTTACCTGCTGCCCTAGCTCACTCTGCTGGTGGTCCCTGGCAGCCACTGGGAGCCCTGCTCCCTTTCCCTATCTCCCTCTGGCTGGGAGCACAGGCTACCTCCCCTGAACTCCAGATTAGCACATTCCTGACTTCTCTCTCCAGGCTTTCTGTCTTCCACACTTGTCTGCAAGTGTCTTTGGCAGTTCATGGCTCTGCCCCATGATGTCAGCCAGCCTGCTGACCAATCGGGAGGTCTTGCTTTCATGGCTTGTTTGATTTCCATATCCAGGCATGGATTTCTGATAAACACATGCCTGGATAGATATCAATTACCAGTCTTCTTGAAAAATTCTTACTATGTTTCTTTAAGAATGAAGAATATTCTGCTTTTCAAACTATTTCATGGAGGACAGACCTCTTACAGCCCCCTCACAGTCACTTTAGAGGAGGGACCTCCATGGACAGCTTAGATTTGTAGCGAGAAGAAGCAACAGGATAAGGATTGTGCTCAGAAATTCCTTTTCCCTAATGTAGGAAAAAACCAAAATGATCCATATATCCCTGGATGAGGGGAAGGAGACAGGAGGGATCAAACAGAAATAATAGGAGAACTTGCCCTTCAGAAACTGTTGTTGAGGAGATACGGCACAAAAATGCAAAACGGTAATTTTTTTTTTAAAAGAAAAAAAATACCTTTAAGGATATTATTTCACAAAATTATATATAATTTGACAGATGAGGAAGCCCAAGGTAGATTTGCTTCCTGAAAGCGAAAAAGTGCAGAATTGGGACTCAAAATGCACAAGATTTTTGCATGGGGTTTCAAAGGCCAGGTTCATTGTATTAAACCAACTTGTGCCTTCTAGCAGGTGGATTTCTGAGTCTGGAAGTGCGCTGTGAACCAGGCATTCTGACGGCAAGTTCTCTTTTGCCTCATGCTGTGCACCTGTCAATGGCAGAAAGAGTAGAACTTGCACTGAGCACTCCAAGTTCAGGGGTGCCAGAGATGTGCACACAGACTTGGCCTTGGTGCATCCTCCCTGAGCATGGCTCTGGTTGTTAGAGCAGAGATCTGATGCCCAGTTGGTAGTCACTGGGCTAAAGACAGAAACCAGGGTTCTATCCTGCCAGCTCTGGCCTCAGCTTAGCCGTAACCCTGCTGCTGTGGCAGCAGTGCTGCTGGCTTGCAGTGAAGAGTGCCTTCCTGATGATAGAAACCTTTGGAGGCTTTATTTCATTAGCTACTCACAAGGGCTCTGTGAAAAGGAAGTCCCACCTTCTAGACTCGGAACAGGCTCAGAAAGGTAATGACCTCTCCAAGGCTACACAACCAGGTATTAACAAATTCCAGACCAGGGCCCAAGTCTCTCTTAGCTGTAAGTCCACAACCATGCATAGTTGCCTCCAAGTAAATGTGACAGGTTTTGTTTCTTCCTCGCTGGGCCTCTGTTTCAGTGTACCTGTAGAGGGCGACAGAGATCTTTCCTGCTTCGCTGCTCTGGAAACGTTTGCTCCTGAGTCCTTTGAACTTAGCACTCTTATAGCACATTAGCTCACTGGGTTATAAGCATTTTTAAAGAAAGCATTTAACTGAGAACTTTTTATTGGTCTTTTTGGATAGAAACGGGAATTCATTTGCCAGCATGGATGATTTTATCTTACTTCTGCAGGAACTGCACATAGTCTCCTCTTTGCTGATTCTGTATTTTGTCCCAACACAGCCTGTCCTGCTCTTCTTGTCTGTGATGCTGAAACCTGACCTGCCCAGAACCATCTAGAGGCCCAGGCCATTGATACCAATCCTAGGATCATATTTGATCTCCAGACTGATGTGTTCCTGGATCCCAAATCAAAGCTTCCATTATCTGAGAAATTCTTTCTTAACTCATATTCCTATACCTTTAGTCTTTTCAGGATTTCTTGTACCCTGGCCCCATGGCAGGTATAGGGGGTGGTCATCTTTCTTTTCTCCTGATGTCAGAAGAGTACCTTAGCTACCCTGCTGTTTCCCCTGCAGATATGAAGCCGATCTTGAAGGGATGTGTTCTGCATGGGGTTCTCCTTTTACCTAAGTCCCATACCTTGATGAAGAAAAGGAAGAGAGGGACAGATTATGAGCACTTAATGTGTCTACCTCTTTTCTCATCCTCTCTCTCTGAAGTAGGACAGAAGAGACTGGACACCCAAGGAATTTCCAGGAAGCAGGTTTATTGACTGCAGGGTTCAGAGGTTGCTCTTCCCTAAGAATTCTTCCTCTGAACAAAAATTTTGGAAATTCTTTGAATTTTATACCCAGTATGGGGGGGGTAGGGGCTCTACCCCACTGGTTTGAACTTTCAGATTGGGGCTCTGTTTGGCCTTAACATTCAGCAAGGCCTATAGTAGGAGTGTAATAAATACTTGTTGAATTGAATTATATATACATGAAATCAGCCAGTGCCTCCTCCTCCTCTTCTCTGAGCATAAAGTTAAGATAAACTTTTTTCTTGGGTTCATCCAAATGAATGAAGTGAAAGAACTCAAGACCTGTGCAGTGTCCTCATGTGGCCACAAGGTGGTAGTGGAACCAATGGGGACCTTTCCTCCTGCAACTACTGTTCTTAAAGTGCTCTAAGGAATACTGAGCTATCTAATTGATTCTTTCTGGACACCTGCTTGGGGAATTGCCTCTGCATAGTCACTCTGTGAAATTTTAGCTTCTAGCCTTCTCTTAAAACTAGGTAGTATGCTGGGCACAGTGGTACCTGCCTGTAATCTCAGAAGTAACTCAGCAAGATCCTGTCTCAAAATTTAAAAAATATAAAATAAAAAGAAGTTGGATGTAGCTCAGTGGTTAAGTGCCCTGGGTTCAATCTCTACTACCAAACAACAACAACAAAACAAAACAAAATTGGATAGTGTAGTGGAAAAGCTTAAGTTTTGGAGTCTGTAAGGCCTGGATTCCAGTTTGGGGCCTGTCTTTTCCCAGAAACTTAGCTTTGGGAATACTACTTCTTTGAGCCTCAGTTTTTTCATCCTGTAAAATGGTAATTGTTATATAACTAGAAAAGGTCCATCGTATCATGGGCCATAGCATAAATGCATGCTAGTTTTATTGTTGCAAATTTCTGTGTTTGCCTTTCACTGGAATCTGGCTCCTCTGTAATCTGGCTCTGTCTTGGTCATCTGATCTTACTTGCAAAGCCTCGTGCGCGTGCGCTTTCCAGCAGGCCTCTAAGCCCTCCCTGCTGCAGTGTCTACTCACCCATCCCCAGCTCTGCTCCATCTTAGTCAGTGCCTGATTCTTGTCATTTCCACTGACTGGGTGACTTCTTTCTGCCTGTCCATTTGCTTCCCAGCTTCACTGTCTCCCTGACACCCCAGCCCTTGAAATGTCCAAAGCAGTTGAAGTGTGTACTACATAGGGCTGATCTTGAATTCTCACAAAGATGGGAAGTTTGAATATCCTTGCCTCAATTGTCTGTAATAAAAGTAACAACTATTGAGTACATGTCGGGCACTCTGCTAGGTGCTTTGAAATATTTGACCCTTACAACGTATCTGTGAAAAAGAAGCTGTTTCCTCCACTTTACACACGATAGATCTATCAGGATACTTTTGGCTCCAAACAGTAAGAAAGTTCTACTAAAAATAGCTTAAACAGTTAAGAAAGTTTATCTTCTCAAAAAGAAATCATGAGGGAGTCTTCATGATGTCAACAGGGATCTAGGTAGCTGACATTGTCCTGTTTACTTTCCTCAGTGCATTGGTTTATCCTTTTCAGCTGACCCCCTTACCAGTGTCAAGGTGACTGGCATAGTCCTGGGTACCACATCCAGGAGAGTTGATGTAGACTCCATGCACTCTTTTTTTTTTTTTTTTTTTTAATTTTTTTTTTTTTTTAGTTGTAGATGGACACATGTCTTTATTTTATTGCTTTGTATGTGGTGCTGAGGATCGAACCCAGGGCCTCACGCTTGCGAGGCAAGCGCTCTACCGCTGAGCTACAATCCCAGCCCAACTCCATGCACTCTTTTTTTTTAGTTTTGGGTACTGGAGATTGAACTCAGGGGCACTCGACCACATTCCCAGCCCTATTCCCAGCCACATTCCCAGCCCTATTTTGTATTTTATGTAGAGACAGGGT
This sequence comes from Geosciurus inauris, assembly GCA_004024805.1. Taxonomy (NCBI): domain Eukaryota; kingdom Metazoa; phylum Chordata; class Mammalia; order Rodentia; family Sciuridae; genus Geosciurus; species Geosciurus inauris. The sequence goes on from PVHX01011914.1 coordinate 60,436, forward strand.
CTCATTGAGTTGCTTAGTGCCTCCCCATTGCTGAGGCTGGCTTTGAACTTGCAATCCTCTTGTCTCAGCTTCCCTAAGTGCTGGGGTTACAGGCTTGCGCCACCACGCCCGGCTTTCATGCACTCTTTGGTGGCAGCCTTTGAGTAGATTTCTTAAAGCTCTGCTTGGTTATTTGGGTCATAGGTTGGTCATTTGGGTCCCAAGCCAGTTACTAGCAAAAGGAATGGAACCCATGAGACTGGCTCAGACTAGTCAAGGTTCAGCCCCTGAGGCTGGGGAAGGTGCCGCTTCCTTTAGAATCTAGATACCTGGTCCAGGGAAGAAGAGGGGTCTGGCTCAGTGAGCTATGTTACTTGCTCAAGGTGCAAAGCTGGTATGAATGGGAATTCAGACCAACAACAGGCTAACTCTGGAGGCCATCTGCTGGTTGAGTGAAGTCAACTGTGGGTAAAAAGAACATTTTTCTGGGCCTGGTGTACAGGTTTGAATGATCTTAGAGGCGCCTTTTCCCACTGATTCTGGAGTCTCCCCTCTCCAGGCCCCTTTCCATTATCGTATTGAGTTTTCTCAAATCTTTCTTCCCACATCACCTCCTTTCACCCTGGTCTTGCAATACCCAATTGCTTCCTACTTCTGTAGACTTCATGCCCTTTCCTGGCTCAAGGGCTGATCTCCACCTAGCTGTTGAGGCCCTGGAGGGGTCATATCAAGAGTCTTTTCAGGATCCAGGAGGAGTGGGGTGGGGGTGGGGCTGGGATGGTGGTGAGCGTGGGGGTTTGTGATGCAGCACAGGAATGGGAGCTTGGGGTGGGGGCATCCCCTGCAGCGCCTGTGTCACTCAGGAGGTGCTTTCTTGCAGATGCTCCAGGACTGCCCCAAGGCCCGCAGGGAGGTGGAGCTGCACTGGCGGGCCTCCCAGTGCCCACACATTGTACGCATTGTGGACGTCTATGAGAACCTGTATGCAGGCAGGAAGTGCCTGCTGATTGTCATGGAGTGGTAAGCAGTTCCGGCCCAGCCTGTCCCCACCATACTCAGGCGCCTCTCCCTCTGAGGACAGCTCAGTGTGGGCCTGAAGCTTGGAATGTATATGCTTGGCTTCCTTCGTGGGCAGTAGATCTCAAGGTGGGTTTTCTTTCAGTTTGGATGGTGGAGAACTATTTAGCCGAATCCAGGACCGAGGAGACCAAGCATTCACAGAAAGAGGTAGAAAGGGTCTGTTGTGGGGACAGGCTTGGGCGGGCAGGGCAGTGGGGGACCAAGGGCCTCTGCAGGGCCTGCTTTTGGGAAGGAGGCTCTCTACTGCCTCCTCAGCTCACTGCCAGAGATGTCACTTCAGTTGATGAGGGCATCTCCTGGCTTCTTTTTTTTTTTTTTTTTTTTTTTTTTTTT
>PVHX01011915.1:0-61833 GCA_004024805.1 Geosciurus inauris
TACTTTTATATCCAGTTGGTTTTGTTTACACAAGCATTACCAAAGACTTGTAATATATTGAACTGTGACAGCACTAGATAGGAATTTTACTGTCTACTGTAATCTTATGGGATCACTGTTTTATATATGGTCTGTCCTTCACTGAAACATCTTTTCCTTTTGTTGCTTTATTTATAAAAGCAGGGCATGACTGATTTGAACTTTGAACTTTGTTTGCATACCTCTGCTTTAAGGCAAAAAAATAAGTAGGGGAAATGACAATAATTTTATCAAGTATAGAAGTTTAAATTTTGAGGAAGACCAATTTTGTTAACTTTTTAAATTGATTTCACTTTTGCCTTAAACCAAGGTCATAAAGAGTTTTTTTTATATTTTCTTCTACATGTTCTATAATTTTATATTTAAGTTTAGAATCCATTTTGAGTGAATAAATGTGAGGTATAAGTTGAGTTTCATTTAATTTGTCCACTTGTTCCATAGTCAATTGTTGAAAAGGCTCTTTTCTCCGTTGAATCACCCTGTCACTTAATCAAAAACTATTGACTCTATCAGTATGGGTCTATGTGTGAACTCTTGTGTTTTACTAATCTCTGTCTGTCCTTTTGCCAATACTGTACAGCTTTTACTACTTATGTATTTAAATCAGTTAATGTGAGTTCTCCAGTTTTATTCTTTTTCAAAAATTTTTTGGTTATTTGAATTCATATAAATTTTAGAATAAGCTTGTCAGTTGCTATAAAATTCTTTGTAAATTTTGATAGGAATTAGGCAAAACCAGAACATTTAAAGACAATTTAAATATTTAATTAAAAATCTTCAAAGGGTTGTAGAAACAAGATGAATTGAAAATACATAAAAAAGTGTAGATTTCACCAGATGCTGCGATACACACCTGTAATCCCAGCTTCTCGGGAGGCTGAGGCAGGAGGATTGCAAGTTCTAGGCTAGCCTGGGCAACTTAGACTCTGATGCAAAAAATAAAAAAAAATATAAATGGGAATGTAGATCAGTAATAAAGCACTCCTGGGTTAAATCCTAAGTCCCAAAACTAAAACTAAAACATATACATGTTTCTATTGTTTTGCAGTACACAGTGTATTATATATGATTATTTAGGTTTCTAAGATATCAAGCAACCTATTTTTGTCTTTTGATAATGTGTTTTGTTAAAATAATTTAAAACCTATTCAAAAGCTTAGTGTTACTTTTTTTATTGTGCTATGGAGGATTTAACCTTGGGATGCTCTACCACTAGGCTATCCCCTGAGCCCTTTTTTATCTTGAGTCAGAGTCTCCCTAAATTGTGGAGGCTAGCTAGCCTTGAATTTGTAATCCTTCTGCCTGAGCCTCCTGAATGGTTGGGAATTATAGGTGTGTGCCACTGCACTCAGCCTCAGTGGTAGCTTTTGAAGCCTCAGCCTAATATCTGGGTCTATAAAATGTACCCCATCAAGTCATCATCTTTTTTGATTGCTCTATGGTATGTACAAAGTTAATCTCTTTGTTCTTTTCATTTAGAGTTGTCTTTTGGTATCCATAGGGGATTAGCATCCCAGATCTCTGGATGTGCTTGTGTTTTAGGTAAAATGATGCTGTATTTGTATATAGCTTCTGTACATCTTTCCATGTGCTTTAAATTATGTCTAGATTACTTTTTTTTAAATATATTTTTTCGTTGTCAATGGACCTTTATTTAATTTATTTATATGCGGTGCTGAGAATTGAACCCAGTGTCTCACACATGCTAGGCAATTGCTCTACCACTGAGCCACAACTCCACCCTCTAGATTACTTCTTATACCTAATAACTGTGTAAATGCTGTGTAAGTAGTTGTTATGCTGTATGGTTTAGAGAATAGTGACAAAAGATGTCTGTACCTGGTTAATACAGATGGAGTTTTTTTCTTTAAAATATTTTCCATATACAGTTGGTTGAATCTATGGATGTGGAACCCATAGATATGGAGGGCTTAGTAAATTGATCATTTCTTCCTCTCAGCCTTTGTTCATGCCATGCCCTTTACTTAGAACTTAGGCATTCCAACTCTTTTTTTGGGTGGGGGGTACTGGGGTTGAACTCAGGGGCACTTGACCACTGAGCCACATTCCCAGCCCTATTTTGTATTTTATTTAGAGACAGGGTCTCACAGAGTTGCTTAAGTGTCTTGCTGTTACTGAGCCTGGCTTTGAACCCATGATCCTTCTGCCTCAGCGTCTGGAGCAGCTGGGATTACAGGTGTGTGCCACCGCACCCGGCAGGCATTCCAACTCTTGACCAGACCCATAATAAGAAATATATTTTACATAAGGAACCAATTCATTTTTGTTTTTGCATTAAAGTTTCCTGAAACAACGTCTTTAGTTAATGCATAGTGTATTCTGATTTTATATTCTATTTTATTTTTTAAAAAGTTGTTTGAGAATCACTACATCCATTTTATGGCTCACAAATGTGTCATATCCTGCAACTTGAAAGCTACTGATCTTGGTGGCAACTTGAATAACTCCTCTCTAGGAGTCTATGTTCATTATTTCATTTAAAAATCAACTTGTCCAAACTCTTGTTCCCTCAGGACCCTTTCATATTCCTGCCATTGATTTAGAAAACTATGCATTAATTGTTTTATATTCTTTCTTTATAGCTAGTTTGTAGCTTATTAAGGGCTGTAACTATTGTTTTGTATTCACTTAACTATATTCTGGACACAGTCTATTTCCTGACCAAAAATATAGAAGAAAATGTTAGACATTAAACAAGCTCTTCTTTTGTTATTAGAAATCAAATGGCCTCCTGTTGAACACTGTATGAACTCCACTTTATATATAATGGACATGTAAATTTAACTGTTTCATATTTTTTTAAAATATTTTTTAGTTGTAGGTGGACAGAATATCTTTATTTTATTTTTATGTGGTGCTGAGGATTGAACCCAGTGCCTCACGCGTGCTAGGCGAGCACGCTACCACTGCGCCACAACCCCAGCCCTTAACTGTTTCATATTAAATAAAGAGATTCTAGTATTAAGAAATTATCTTGTGAAAATGATTGTCATTTGGGCCCTTCCTCTGAAGTCTACACAATTGTGTATATATATGGTGTTGCTGGGGCGGAGTTCATGGAAATAGGGGCAGATGCTTTTAACCAGGTGAATCATCTAGAGTCTATGTAAGTGACATGCAAATGTTTTTCAAAATGATTCACTTAAGGGTAATCAATAGATACTTAGCAATTGACAAAAGGAAACTTGGTAGTTTTTTTGTAGGCATCTTAAAAAGAATCTTATCTTTTTGTACTTTGTACCTTATCCTTTTATATTAAATTTTAGAGCAAGATTGTTAGCTTCATCTCTATGTTAAACAGTGCACTATATTCTTTGTATGTATTTAAGATTACTGACTACATTTTAAAGTCTTTATCGGTATTATACCTTTTACAAGGAAACTGAGATTCAGAGTACTTTACCCAAAGTCCTGTTGTAAGTGATAGCAAGGATTAGAATTCAGTTTATTTTACCCCTAGGCCCTTGTTTTTCTACTTGGTATTACTGCATGCCTCAGGGACTTTGTTTAACATAATCTTCTTGATAAGATGAGAATCATTTTGAAGAAAATCATTTTTGACAGTGTTTAAAATATACTTGAAATAAAGTGAAGAATATTGAGCAGGTAAATTGTAAATAAGCTCCTTAAGGGGAGGAGCTATGACATTTTTATCTTAGTATCTCAGTGTTTAGTGTGGTTGTGATGCAGTAATAAATATGTTTGATCTTTGTCCCTGTTCCTAACATGGAGCTTCTAAATCCATTGGAATTTCTTTAGTGATAGGAGTGATAAGAGTGCCTTTTGTTGCAAGGAGCTGAGGTACTTCTGACCTGGGCCCCTAGGTAACTTTAGGTTGGAAGCCAGAAGAATCAAGGAATGATTAGAGATGAGAACTTTGAGTCCCATCCCTTACCTCTGGGGAGGTAAAAGGGGTTAGGGTAGTTAGTCACTAATGGCCAGTGATTTAATCAATCACACCTGTGAAATGAAAGCTTCCAGAAAAGACTCTAAACAATGGTGTTTAGAGATCTTTTGGGTTGGTACTTGTATCAGGTGCTGAGAGGGTGGTATACATGGAATCCCCTCTCCCTCCATTCCCCTGTGCTTTTCCCTGTGCATCTTTTCCATATGGCCATTCCTGAGCTATATCTTTTGTAATAAACCAGTAAGTAAAGTGTCTTCCTGAGTTCTTGAGCCATTCTAGTAAATTATGAACATTAGTGGGGGAATCCCCTGTTAATAGTTGCATGGTCAGAAGTACAAGATGCCCAGGATTTGTAGTTGGCAACTGAGGTAAGGGCGGGCTCATGGAATCTGAGACTAATTAGGTACATGATACCAGAAGTGAACTGAATTGTAGAATACCCAGTTACTGTTTGAAGGAGGTTAGTTAGTATGAGAGAGAGAGATCCACACATTTGGTGTCCAAAGTATTCAGAGTAAGCAGATCAGAATGGCACATACTTTGTGCTTAGTTCTAGTTTGTAGTTTTATCATTTGTTTGTTTAAACTTGAGCTTTGTGGGGTTTTGTTGTTGTTGTTTTTAATGATAATAAAGATTGAACTCAAGACCTTGTGCATGCTAGGCAAAAGCTCTACCACTGTGCTACATCCCCAGCCCAGAACATTAGCTTTGATTGTGAGCTTAATATCAGAGGCTATTGTATTTTAGTCACCTCTGGGAAGCTGAGAATTTGAGACTGAAAACAATTCTGTTTATTCTGGGTTTACTATAAGTGTGTTGAATTGGGAGGAAATCTAACTTTTCTTTCTTTCCTTTCGTCTCTCCTTTCCTTCCTTTCCTCTCTCCCTTTCTTTCAGAGCCGGATGGGGTCCCACTCTGTTGCCTAAGTTGGTCTTGAACTCATGAGCTCAGTGATTTTCTTTCCTCATCCACCTGAGTAGGTAGGACTACAGACATGTGCTACTGTCCCTAGCAGAAATCTCACTTTCATTTGTTCTAGATTAACTTTTTCTGCAAAGACATAAACTTGTAAGAATGAATTTACTAATGGTTTTATCTTGCTTTTCCACAGGCACATACTAAGAGGCATCATAGTGCACTTACAGTGGTTGTACAGACTCTTAAAGTCACACTTTGCTGAAATACCTTCTAGAATTATGTGACTCTGGGAAAATCAATTTATCAAAGCTTGACTGCTTATCTGCAGAATGGAGAGAGTATTAGTGCCTAATACAGTAGGTCTTCTTTGAGAATTCATTGAGATGGTGCATCAAGAATGGTAGGCATGGGCTGGGATGTGGCTCAGTACTAGAGCACTTACCTAGTGTGTGTGAGGCACTGGGTTGGATTCTCAGTACCGCGTGTAAATAAATGAATAAAATAAAGGTCTATCAACATCTAAAAATATATGTATATAAAAAAAGAATGGTAGGTATAAGCTGGGCATAGTGATGCATACCTGTAATCCCAGCAATTTGGAAGGCTGAGGCAGGATGATCGCAAGTTCAAGATCAGTCTCAGCAAGTTAGGGAGACCCTTTCTCAAAATAAATAAAAAGGACTAGGGGTGTAGCTCATTGGTACAGCACCCCAGGGTTCAATCCCCAGTAATAATAACAGCAAAAAAAAAAAAAAGAAAAAAGAATGGTAGGCATGGTATCTGGTGTATATTAAGCACTCCATAAATATTAGATAAGAGGTAGATAGAAAATAAACCTAGTTTGTGACTTTCAAATGAAGTAGTTAACCTTATATCTCTGTGACCAAAATACCCAACAAGAACAAATTAAAAGAAGGAAAATTTTATTTAGGGCTCGTGGTTTCGGAGGTCTTAGTCCATAGATGGACAACTTTATTGCTCTGGACTCAAAATGAGGCAGGATATGGGGGAAGCTGCTTACCCCATGGCAGACAGGAAGCAGAGAGAAGGGAGAGAAAGGAGCCTCAGGGAAGATGAACCCTTCCAGGGCACACTCCCAGTGACCCACACTTCTGGCCGTGCTGCACTTGCCTACAGTTACCACCCAGTCAGTCCTTTCAAACTATGGTGGACTGATTAGATTGCATATCTCACAGGCTGATCATTTCATTTCTGAACAACACTGCATTAACACAGAAGCTTTTGAGGGACACCTCATATCCAAACTGTAACAGTAGTGATGAGCTGTTGAATTTAGATATATTTTAAGTAGATTGTATGATAAAAATTTTGATTTAGTAATTTTATAGAATTGTGGAATTGATTGTCATAGTCTGAGTTAGTGATGAATAATAGTAATTATACATTGAGGTCAGATTTTTCATCTCTGAAATAATAGTGAAAATCAATGGGAGAAAGCAGTTTGCTGCCTTACTTTAAAGTACTTGTGTAGTGATACAAAATTTTATTCAGCTTTATTAGTTTTTCTGTTTGACCCTGAAGCATTATGCATAGTTGTTTTTCATTAGGTTGTTTTCACTACACATATTTTTTTTCTTTTTTTATGGTACTGGGGATTGAACCCAGGGCCTCACCCATGCTAGGCAAGTGCTTTGCCCCTGAGCTACACCCCCAGCCTACACTTTACATTTAAAATGACTTAGTTTCAGAGTTTAATTTTACTCTGGTAATTTAAATCTTATGTTTGGATAAAGCATTGGATTTTACAAATGTTAATATGTTTGTATTAATTTTTTTCTTTTTTTCCTTTTGCATTAATGGATATCTTTCCTATCTGTCTTAGGCCTTATAATTTTTATACAAGTTCTCTTAGGATGCTCTTTCTCTGCAGGTAACCCTTGGGGCATTATCTACAGTTCTAGTACAGCACTTATCAAACAGTATTACAGTATTACAATTGTATTGGCTTTTTTGTTGTTGACTAATGTTATTTTCATGCTAGATTTTAAGTTTCTTAAGGATAAATATTGCCTTTGGAACTTTTTTTTTTTTTTGCACCAGGTATTTTGTATCAAGTGAGTACTTACTGTTGAATGAAAATGTAGTTTAGTTATCCTTTTTTTTTTTAAATTATAGGATTTACAGTTTAGTAACCTTCTACATTGGCCTTTTTTCTTATCTCTTGTTATTTAGGATATTCCCACATGTTTTCCTCCCCTTTGAGTTCATTCAAAAATATAACATTATTCATATCCTCAGTGAGCAGTACCATAGTACTAAAAGTTCACTGGATTCTAAACTTGGTGATATTTGTATTCTTATCAGTCTTCTTGTCAGATTCTTTCCCTTTCCTCTTCTGGTGACACAGCCTTACATGGCCACTGCTTCAGTCTAATTTATAGATAACTTCAGATATAAGTCTTCATTCGTTTTAATTTTGGTTAACATTCTTTAATATTCTTGTTCTGATAACTCTAAAATGGTTGTTTTGTATTTCATCAGTGACAAAGCATTTCCCATCCCCCTCCCCATTTTATTTGCATACCAATAAACCATGTAGGTAGAGGTAATCATCTACTAATTTGCTGACCTTTGAAGCATGTTTTTTCCTCTAGTGAGCTGTAAATCAGAAGTTGGAATATCTTGTAATGTTTTTTTAGAGGTGTGAAATTTTAGAAACGTGTATTGGGAAAAATAATTGGAGGGGAGGAAAATATCTGTACGGACTACATTGAAAACAAAGAAATAGCTGTATGTGTTGGGTAATTAGGATTCTGTGTCAGTGTGAGTTATTAACATGATAAAACAATCAATGCAATCAAAATCATGAACCTGAATTTATATTTTTTTGTAGTGCTAGATATGAAACCCAACGCCTCAGTAGGCACCCTGCCACCACCCATATCCCCAGCCCTGACATATTTTAAAGTGTTGGTGATCCCCTTATAACTTAAGTTTCTGTGTTTTTTTTTTAATTTAATTTTTAGTTGTAGGTGGACAGAATATTTTTATTTTATTTTTATGTGGTGCTGAGGATTGAACCCAGTGCCTCATGCGTACTAGGCGAGCACTCTACCACGAAACCACAACCCCGGCCCTCTGTGTTTATTTTTAAAAAATAATGCCTTTGTGTTTTTTCACAAAGTTGTGGCGGCAACATTTGTTTTTTTGTGTGTGAGCTTTCCAGATAATAAAGTTGGAAAGTAGAAACTGTGAGGTCTGGTATTTTCACTTTTCAGGGATTTTAATTAAAAAGTATTGTGTATATTCTTCCACAATTTTTGTTACTAGCTTTATAAACATTTTAAATGCATTTGTCAAAATGGATTATATACAAATAATGTACTAAAATTTGCTTTTTTCACTTGCATTTGTTTCATGGCAGTTCATATAGCGCTTCATGCTGTAATAGCTGCTTAAAAAGAAGTAAAGGATTTGATGTGTAGCTCAGTGCTAGAGTGTGTACTTAGCATGTGTAAGGCCCTGGGTTTGGTCCCTTGATCCCCTTTCCCCCACAAAAGTAAAAAGCAGTTGAAGTTAATTTTAATAATATATTTTATTTAATACAGTATATAAAAATTACCCTTTCAGCATATATTAAATATAAAAAATAATGAGATAATTCACATCTTTCTCTCCCCTTTTGGATTAGGGATTGAACTCAGTACTTTGGCACTGAGTCCCTACTGTATTGGGAAAAACAATTTCCCAGTAGATTTGTGTAAGTAGCTCTGTGATAATCACACAATAAAATTGCCTAATGAAGCATTTCTAAGAACCTATCCCTGTTACTAAGTAAGACATAACAGTGCTTGATCCATATTTAGATTTGTTATATTTACAATTGAAAAAGTGAACTCACCCAAGTTGTTCCAAAAATATTTACGTTTTCTAATAATAGAATTAAGTATCAGTTGTTAAATTAGTTAAAATTAAATAAAATTTAAAATTCAGTTCTTCAGTTATTCTAGCTACATTTCATTTGTTCAGCATCCACATTTGGACAGTAACTACCATGTTTGACAATATAACTTTAACAGCTTCACAGTATTCCATTATATAGACTTTCTGTAATTTATTCAACATCCTATTGATGAACATTTAGATACCCTCTTCCTTGATATTATAAACAGTGCTATAGTGGATATCCTTATAAAAATACATTGTACAGATTTCTAGAAGAGGAATTGATCAGTGGTTTATTTTATTGACTTCAGGGGAGGTACTAGAGATTGAACCCAGGGGCACTTTACCACTGAGCTATATCCCTGGTCCTTTTCATTTGTTTTATTTTTTTATTTTTTATTTTGAGGCTGGCCTTGAACTTGTGATCCTCCTGCCTCAGCTTCCCAGGTCACTAGGATTACAGGCAAGTGCTGTCATGCCCAGCCTATTAATGGTTTATTTTAAATATTTGGTAGATATTGCAAAATTGCCCTCCCAAAACATTTTATTGTTTTATAGGATCAACAATACATAATACCTGTTTCCCTGTATAATTCCCTAAGTACTGGGTGGGCATTATTGATCACACACACACAAAACCTTATACAAAAACAAACTTTTTATTTATTTATTTATTTATTTAAATATTTTTTCAGTTGTAGATGGACATAATGTCTTTATTTTATTTATTTATTTTTATGTGGTGCTGAGGATCGAACCCAGTGCCTCACGCATGCGAGGCAAGCGCTCTACCACTGAGCCACAATCCCAGCCCCCCCAAAAAACTTTTTGCAATCATTTTTTCTTTTACTTTAGTTGAAAAAAGGATCATTTCACTATAAATGTTTTTTTGAGGAATACAACAAAAAAGACAGCCAGAAGTCGGGGGATGTAGCTCACTGGTGGAGTGCTTGCCTAGCATGTACAAGACCCTGGGTTCAACTGCCAGCATCACCCCGCACCAAAAAGATGAGAAATTCAGGTAGGGGGCAAGGAAGCAAAAGAATATCCCAAGGATGTTAACTGCTCTATTACCAAGTAAATCAACATCTCAGAAGTTTTACCCCTTGTACCCTTTTCTCAGGAAGTTCTTGGAGGACTCGTAGCTAGAAGAGGTGGATAGATGAAGAAAGAGGAGGGATGTGTGAGAAGTTCCCAGGATAGGGATGAAGAAATGATGGCTCTAAGTGCTACACATTGCGAGAAGGATTTCAGATTGGAGCATGGTTCTGTCAGATTCCATGCAGTAAACTGATGGTAAAATCAACCCCAGTAAATGAAGAGAGTTTAGTGAAAAGACTGTTCACAAAGGTGTAGGTGATGATAAGGGACTTAACAAAGGATCCTGAACCAGCCTAGGCTTAGCAATAGCAGGAAGCCTAGTAAGCTTAGTCCTGAAGGAACAGGGAAGAATAATTATTATAATTTACCTAGAGCTATAGTTACAGAAGTGGGTCTACTTGATAAGAACTGTGACCTTAGAGGAACTTAACCCTTGCCAGACCACAGGAGGAAGCTGGGAGAATGAGGAACCCAACCACTTTTTCCTTTTTTCTAGTGAGTATGTCCCATAGGTACTAGTTACATCTCTGTGGAAGATAAGAGAATATAGGTAACGGAGTCCTTGGAATCAGCCTTCTAGAACTTGGAGTAGATGGAGAGGGATGATGAATGGATCTGAGCAGAGTGAAAATATCCACTAGAGAGAGGAACATGGAGGGCTCCAAAAGCCATCCCACACACAAACACAAAGAAGAAAATGATAGATTATTTGATTAGTTTGAAAATATTGATTCTTGTACCAGAGAATGTGGGGATATGTTAGTATTTTAACAAAGAAGTGAAATGTAACTTATTGGAAGAGGTAATAAGAGAGAGTTAATTCTCATCTTCCATTAAAGATGGTCAGCAGATATTAACAGTGATTGACAAAGTCACAGGAAGTGGCATATATACATATGTGTGTACGTATGTATGTGTGTATATGTATTTATATATATATAAAATATATATATATGCATGTGGTCTCTTTCTGTGCATGTTGCTAGAAATATCGAAGTAAATTCAAGATGAAAACATCTGAGTTAAAAGTGATTTTCTGAAAAGGAACACTTTTACACAGTTGATGGGATTGTAAATTAGAACAACTACCATAGAAATCAGGGAGGTTCCTGAAAAGACTAGACATGGGACCACCATGACCCAGCTATATGCTTCTTGGCATTTATCCTAAAGAATTGAAATCATCATACTTTAAGGATATGTGCATTCACAATAGCCAGATTGGACCCAGCCTAGGTATCCGTCAGTGTATGAATGGATGTATAAAATGTGATATATATACACAATGAAGTTTTATTCAGCCAGAAATAAGAATGAAATTATGTCATTTGTAGGAAAATGAATGGAATTTGAGAATTTTATGTTAAGCAAAATAAACTAAATTCAGAAAATTAAGGGTAATATGTTTTCTCTCATGTGGAAGCTGGAGAGTAAAAAGGAAAAGAAAGGTGGGAATCTTCTGAAAGTCAAAGTGGGATCAATAAAGGAAAGAGACTAAGGAGAGGAAATAGGGAGGGGAAAGGGATATTCTGGGGAATGATATTGGCTAAATTGTTATATCGTGTGCATATATGAATATGTAACAACAAATCCCACCATTATGTACAACTACTACACATCAATTAAAACATGAAAACAAAAAAAAAGTTCTCTAGGCAGGATTCAGGTAGAGGAAGTGAGGCATTGAGTTAGTTTTCAAGTAAGTTTTATGGAACTATTTGCTTAAAAAAAACTGTTTTCAGATATATAGTTGTGTGTCTTGCAGCTATATAGACAACACACAAGTGTATCAGGACCCAGAATATAAAGTAATTGAAAAGCATTGCTATCACCATGCTAGTGATTATTTTTATCAGTTTACATCCTTATTATTGTCATTAATGAATTTGCAGACATTTCTCTCCTTGGGTTATTAAATACTTTGAAGTAATAGTTATGCCCCCCACCCATTGTTTAAATACTCACTCAGATTTAATGCAACAGGTACCAAGTTTATAATGTGAGTATACACAGTACTGTGCAGGGGCTGGAAGAGCCACTACTAGTAGATTGAGGTTGTTACTCATGCAACTACTAGTAGATGAGGTTGGTACTCAAATGCAAAAATTAATAATATATGACAATGCCAGGTAGGACATATTAATCACAAAGTAAGTAGTACAGAAAATAAGTGCTTTAAGACTTGACTATTAAGTCAGAGACATCAATAGGTCCTTCTGGGGCTCCATCTTTATTTAGTATGGAAGAGATTTTGATGAGGATAGGCAGGAGGCTTGACATGGAACCTTTAACTTGCATGATTCTGGACAACTACCGTGATTATAACTCTGAAATTATTTAATGATTCTTTTCCTTCGAAAAATAGGTTTGTGTGGTTTTAACTTTTAACATGGTCATAAATATTATCCTAGATGTTTTCTGCATATATATGTTATGTATACATACATCCTATTTCTTTTTTACTTTTTTCCTTTCTTTTCTTTCTGATGCTTGGAATTGAACCTAGGCCTTACATTTACTAGTCACAAACTCTACCACTGAGATACAACCCCCAGCCATATATCCTATTTCTATATATGTATACTCTCTGTTTGCTATCGTCTTCGTTTTAGTTTAGCCCAAAGTAATGTAACAAGTAATGGATTAGATTTTGAGAGGGAAAAAACAAAGGGACTTTTATAATGAGTTAATATAATCTGTTAAATGCACTTCTACTTCATATTAATTTAGGAATACCTGTATATCATAAATAGATTCAGACCTTAAGTTCTTTCACTTTAACCTTTGGTTCATTTTACTGACTTTGTGGTTCTTCCAATCTTGGGAATGTTGTCTCCAGAAGAGATATTTAAACAAAAACACTTTGTTGTTATCCTCATCATTTCTTTGTGTGTGTGTGCTGGTAATCAACTTTTCATTGCTTTAAAGGATCATACGTGCTTCAGAAGAAGAATGGCTATAACTCAGCCTCTCATGTGCATCTCTCTGTTAAATGATATTCCGACCTTTGAATGTACTTTAAGTTTGATGGCCAGCTTACCATCCCTCAGCAGACCATATTGATTCAACTGTGTGTGTAAAATTACAAATGAGGACATTTCTCCCCTCTCCCCCACAAAAAGTAGTTCTTTGGGTAAAACAATTTCATTCAGGAAAATATTTGTAGTACAGTAGTCTCTCCTTGGGGACATGTTCTGAGACCTGCAGTGGATACTCAAAACTGTGGATAATATTAAGCTCTATAAATACTACACTTTTTCATATATATGTGTGTATTTGTATATATGTGTGTGTGAGTATATACCTGTGATAAAGATGATTAGTTTATAAATTAGACTCAGATTAACAATAATAATAATGAAATAAAACAATCAGAGTATATCATCATAAATGTTTTCTTATAGTATATCATTATAAGGAAAGTTATATAAATGTGGTCTCTCTGTTTCTTTTAAGATATCTCTTATTATTATACTATACTACACCCTTATTTCTTTTTCTTTTAGTACCAGGGATTGAACTCAGGGATACCCAGTCCTATTTTGTGTTTTTTTATTTAGAGACAGGGTCTTATTGAGTTGCTTAGCACCTCACCATTGCTGAGGCTGGCTTTGAACTCGCAATTCTCTTGTCTCAGCCTCCCAAAGTGCTGGGATTACAGGCATGTGCCACCGTGTGTGGCTTACTACACCCTTCTTATTGACTGTAGGTAACCAAAACTGCAAAAAGGAAAACCATGGATTAGGGGGGACTACTGTATTGCACATAGTATAAGCTTATTAGACATGAATTAAACACATATTAAGCCTCAGAGGGCTTGCAGTCTACTTGGATTGATAAAACTAGTAAATGTTCTGAATTCAAGGCAGAAAATAAATGGTACAGCAGAGACAGATTTAAGTGTATTGGAAGGGGAGGCTGTGGTTGTGAACAGGTAGGTTTTAGAGAAGATTTCATAAGACACAGTGGAGGAGGAAAATTTAACATGTTAAAAAAATAAATGGAGAGAATGTTTTTCTGGGTAAAAATAATAGGTCAAAGCTGTGGAGGTGGGGAAATTGCGGGCTAGTATGGAAAATAGCAAATGGTTTGATTTGGGGGATAAGCCTTCCATAAACAGTAGTTTACAAAAGAAAACAGCAACAAAAACTTTCAAAGGAACATTGCCAGGGTAATTGTGGTACTTCAGGAAAGTTAATCTGGCTAGCTATACTGTGTAAAATGACAGACAGAGAACAAGTTTGGTGAGACTAGTTAAGCAGCTTGTAAAAAAAAGCCACGCAAGAAATAATGTGTATATGATTAAGGCAGTGGCGTGAGAACAGAGAAGCTGGGGTTTATTCAGATATTGGATAGAATTGATGCGAATTGATACAATTAGTTATAAATGCATTTACAGGTATGATTTTCAAGCTACTTAAATTTTTTTTTTTTTTTTTTTTGGTACTGGAGATTGAACTTAGGGGCACTTGACCACTGAGCCACATCCCCAGCCCTATTTTGTGTTCTATATAGAGACAAGGTCTCACTGAGTTGCTTAGCACCTCGCCATTGCTGAGGCTGGCTTTGAACTCATGATTCTCCTGTCTCAGCCTCCCTAAGTGCTGGGATTACAAGCTTGTGCCACCACGCCCGGCTAAGCTACTTAAATTTGACACCAGGAGGATAGCTAATTTATCTAATGGCCTGTTCTGTTGTACTTTCACGATATTCATTTTTTAAGCTATAAATTAATGTTTTATTATTAAAAATAGCATCACTAGGAAACTAGAATGTTGATAGCTTAGTTTCACTTTTCATGTTCGGTAGGAAAATTCACATTTAATTTTGCCATTTCTCCATTTGCACCTGCTACTTAGTTTTTAGTAACTGAGCAATGGATGTTATTGCAGTCAGGTGCTGAACTAAACTTGTAGTCTATTAACATATATAGTATGAATCATTTAAGGGAAATATTAATTTTCTCTGATCATATTTTAAAGGCAAAAGAATGATGTAATTATGTGACTTTTAAGGGAGGCATGTAATCAGCATGATATCATCTTTATAGAAATATAGTACTATAGATCCACATAAGGGTTCACCATCAGGATTTTAGTTTACATCCTGTTCTAGCCATGTGATCTAACTTTTCAATGCTATTTGGAAAATGGGAATATCTGGCCTGTCTCCTTAGTGTCCTGTCTAGCAATTAACTGCCAGCTAAAACCCCCACTTTAAATGCAATACTTTAAAAATGGAATTAATCATCTCCTTTCCAATTCTTATCCCCATTCTCCTGCCTTCCTTGGGGTGAGAGGAGGGATCTGATTCTTTGGATTTTCCTATTTTAAGGTTACATAATTCTCACGGGTTCAGTTGTTATACTGAATACTTTAGAATTATATATATGTGCATGTATATAGATACATAGATAGAATATTATATTTCCTAGTTTCCAAGTCCTGTCAAATTATCTTTTGTAATAAACATTGTTTGAAACTATCCCATTTCATTTTTTTCACTGCTACTTTTATCTTCCCGTGTGTAAAATATTAAAATACTGTCTTTTTTGGCAGCTTTATTTACATTTTCCCCTACTCAACTCTGGTTGCAGTATAGATTTAGCTTTCAGAAACCTGTTGTCTCCCATTGCTTGCAGGAGAAAATTCAAATAATTTAGCTTTGCAGTCAGAATCAACCCTGGCTTTATCTTCTATCTCTTACATTGGCTCTGTTCCTTATCTAGACTGCTTTAATTTTCCAACTAGGCCTTATATATTCTTGATTAGTAGACATATATGGAAAAGCCACTGTGCAGGTTATTTTAAGCCACATTTTAAAATCCATTTCTAGCCAGTTTGAAAATGTTATAAATTACCTTTAGTCCTAATATCTTTTTCAAAACTTTGCTAACCTTTGGATACATTAAATCTTTTATTACTGAGAAGCTGAAGGTGATAATGGGGCAGTTCAAGTAACCAGCCATTTGATATCTTTGATACTATTTGGCTTCTAACCAATTGCTGCCTTGAGTGTGGTCTTTAATATCTCCAAAGACCTTGAACTTTGTGTTTGATATTAGCAAATACAAAACTTACCACTGCTTAAAAACAAAATATTGTACTTCAATACATATATAGGGACCTCAATTATGTGGTTTTAAAAAAAAGATCATGAAAGCTGAGGATGTTGTTTAGTGGTACATTGGTTGTTTAGCATGGATGAGGTCCTAGGTCCATCCCCAGCAAAGGCAGGGGATAAGGGGAGCAAAGAATCACGAATCTTGTTCCCTCACTGTTTCCTGTATTGCATAATAGTGTTATAACAATACTATTCAGATTTGTGAAGGATGATTCAGTATGCAGCCCCATTGTTCCCTGGAAATACTTAAGACTAAAGCTAAAGTTTAAGCATTAAAAAAGGAAGAAGAGGTTATTAGGTATTTGGATCTATGATTTTGTTTTTCATGGAATTTCATCCTTTTTTTTTTTATATTTTTTTAGTTGCCAATGGATCTTTATTTTATTTATTTATATGTGGTGCTGAGAATCGAACCCAGTGCCTCACACATGCAAGGCAAGTGCTCTACCCCTGAGCCACAACCCCAGCCCCGAATTTCATCCTTTAAAAGACTTTTTTCCTAAAAAAAATTTTAGGATGGTGCCAAAAACACTAAACTGAGAATTAATCTTACTGAGAATTAATCTTAATGATCAGTAGAATTTTTTTTTCTTTCTCTTAGTGTTGGGTCATACAGACTTGGTAAGAGTCTTGGCTCTGCCACTTAGAATTCTGACCTTGAGAAATAAAACAACCTCATCTTTCTTCTTTTGGGGGGTGGAGTGGGGTGTGTACTGAGGATTGAACCAGTATTTAAACACTGAGCCACTTCCTCATCCCCCCTCCTTTTTTTAAATTTTGATTTTTAAAAATTTTAAGTTGCGTAGGGCCTCACTAAGTTGCTGAGGCTGGCTTTGAAATTGAGATCCTCCTGCCTCAGCTTCCCAAGTCCCTGGGATTACAGGCATGTACCACCACACCCTGCACTTAACATCATCTGTAAACTGAAAATAATTGAGGAGTTGGAAGGATTAAATGAGAGAATATATGGGAAATGTTTGGCGTCATGCCTGCTAGCTACTGCTGCTGCATTTTTACTTTCCTTACTACGACTACCTTTATCACTGATTACTCAAACCATTAAAATTAATCACCCTACTTTTGTTCTCTGTAAAATAAGGATAATAATTACATTTAAATTATTGTATAATAAAGATCGTAAGGATCTTACACAGTCATGTAACCATTTACGCAGAAATACCTGCTATACTTGTTGAATGTTCTTTTGAGGTTCTACGTACCACTTTGTTTCTTTAAACCTGCTTCCTTATTTATCTTTGGGGATAACAATAGTACCTAAACCTGTAGTTTTATTTGAGGATTAATCATATTTAAAGCATATAATACAGCGTTCAGCATAGAGTGTCAAAATGGTCATTTTTGACCATTAAATGTCTTATCTGAATCTGTTTTTAGTTTTCCCTTGTTTGAGCTATTCTTAATGTAACTATCATTTTATGTGTTTTGCCTTTCCAGCCAGATTGTAAGCAGTTGATGGGTACTGCATCATATGTTGGAATATGTAGCTGAAAGTGTATTTGCTTTCTTCCTCAGACCCCAATAGACAGTGTAAGGCAATGTATTTGGCAGTTGTTTTTATTCCTTTTGTTTTATTACTGCTCTGTGATCAGTAAGGTGATCATTACCTTGTTGACTTTTTCTTTTTTTTAATCTCTGCCTCTAGGTATATGTATAATTTTGGCAAATGACTTAAAATTTCTGGATCTTCATCATTTGTAAAATAAGAGGAATGAATCTGAGTAAAGGTTTTGTTGTTGTTAATTTCTTTGAGACAGGGTTCTCCCTGTATTGCCCAGACTGGCCTTGAATTATTGGGCCCAACTGATTCTCCTGCCTGAGCCCCCAGAGTAGCTGGGACTACATGTGAATGCCACCATGCCCAGCTTTATTTTGTTTTTTAAACATTTAATTCAGGAGAACTTTTATTCTCTTGAACCTTTAAAAATTAAAGGATAAAAAGATGAAGTGAGGGGCTGGGGTTATGTCTCAGTGGTAGAATGCTCACCTAGCACGCATGAAGCACTGGGTTCGATCCTCAGCACCACATAAAAATAAAATAAAGATATTCTGTCTACCTACAACTAAAAAATATTTTTTTTAAAAAAAGATGAAGTGAGGGGCTGGGGTTGTGGCTCAGCAATAGAGCGCTCACCTAGCGCGGGTGAGGCACTGAGTTCAATCCTCAGCACCACATACAAATTAATAAATAAAAGTAAAGTTATGATTAAAAAAAAGTCAACCTTTAAAAAAAAAATGAAGTGAGCCCTGCTCTTCTCATCCACTATGAAGATAGATAACCCTTGAAGTTACTTTCTGAACATTTAATGATTAAATTAAATGATATCTTCCTGAATTGAATGATATCTGAGGATATTTCCGCTTCATTGTTTACTAGTTGTTTGGAAATCAATAATTCTTTAAAAATTTGAAACACAATAAGCTAAAATACCACTGTTAGTTGTCTGGAAGGAAACTTCACTAAACTTTTGTATGTGTGAGAAACATCCTAAACATTGAATGGCTGAATGCTTCAGTGAAAATAATATATGCCAGGTTGGTTTTGTTTAACTCAGAGTTTCTTAAGTTTGGTATGATTGACATTTTGAACTGGATAATTCTTTGTTGTGGGGAGCTGTCCTGTGCATGTTAAGCAATCTGGCCTTACTAGAGATAAAGTAGATGCCAATAGCACTCCTCCCTCCCCAAGTTATGGCAATTAAAATTATGTACAATCATTAAATTTACTAGGAATGGGAGTGGGAGGCATTGTCACCCTGGTTAAGAACTGTTGGCATCCAAAAATGTTTCAGAAGAGCCAAGGTGATTTGGGAATAAATTTTTCTTTAAGCTTTTAATACTTTTTTCTTAATTATAAGTTGACAGTTTAATAGTCATTTGTATTTATGGGCTACAAAATGACAGGATTTATGAATACAATATGGAATAATTAATCAAGCTAGTTAACATATCCATCCCCTCGAATGCTTAACGTTTTTTTGTTGTGAAAACATTTGAAATACATTCTCTTAGTAATTTTGAAATGAAAAATACTCTATGATTAACTATATACCATGTTATGCAGTAGATCTTATATAAATATATATATTCCTCTCATAGTCCTTCTGAGATTTTTACCCTTTGACCATCATCTTCCCATTCCTTTACCCTTTGGCTTCTGTAACCACTATTCTGCTCTCCACTTCCTATGAGTTCACTTATTTTAGATTACATATACATGTGGTATTATACCTGGCTTATTTCACGTAGCACAGTGTTCTCCATTCTCTTCCATGTTGTCACAACGACAAGGTCTTTTATATGATGTCAGCATATGTCTTGGTTTTTGGAATATGCAATGGTCTTCTAAAAATTATTTCTTTGATGTATGATTTATATGAAACAGGATGTCATTTTAAGTGTATAGCTTGAGGTTTTGTTTTTAAAATCAGATGAATAGGTATAACATTAAATTTTACTGATTTGAAAGTGTTCAACTTAAGTTTTAAAAACAGCTTTATCCAGTTATATTTCATATCCATGAAATTCACATTTTATGGTGAGTTTTAATAAATTTTATGCGATTAAACAGTCATCACTGAAATCTAATTTTTGAACAATTCTTTGACATGAAACATTCCCTTTGCCATTTTACAGTCAATCCTTGCTCTGATCCTTAGTCCTGGGAAACCACCAACTTGCTTTCTATAAAAGTACTAGTTTTGGTTTTTCTAGAAATTTCATATAACTGGAATCATATCATATGTACTGTTGTGTCTGGCATTATGTTTTTGAGACCATATATGTTCTTTCAGTAGTTAATCCTTTTTTATTGCTGAGTAATACCCCAGGTTTTGTTTTATCCATTCACTATTTGAAGGGTGCTGTGTCCAGTTTTAAGATATTATTAATAATGCTGCTATGCATATTCCTTACAGATCTTTTTGATTTTTACAAATAAAAATATATTTTTATTTCTCTTGTGTGGAATTGTTAGGTCATATGGTAAGCATATATGCTTAACTTTTTAAGAAATTGACAACCAGGCTCTACCATTTTAAATTCTTTGTGAGGGTTTCAGATTGTCCACATCCTCTCTAATGCTTAGTATTGTCAGTCTTTTTTACTTATAACCAATGTATTGTTTTTAGTGATATTTCATTGTGTTTCTTAAATAGCTTTATTGAAATTTAATTCACGCCATACAGCTCACCCATTTCATGTGTACGGTTCAATGACTTTAGTTATCTTTAGAATTGTGCAGCCCTTTACCACAATTAATTTACCTCATTCCCCAAAGAAACCTGCATATCTCGACCATAATTCTCCTTCCCACACACCTACCCTTAACTCTAAGCAACCATTAATTCACTTTCTGTCTCTAAAGATTTGCTGATTCTGGATATTTCATAAATGGAATTATACAGTATGTGTGGTCCTTTGTGACTGACTTAACTGGTTTTCAAGTTTCATCTGGGTTGTAGCATGTTTCAACATGTAGCATGTTTTCTTTCTTTTTTAACCTAATAATAGTTCATGTATCCCTTTATCAGTTGGACATTTGGATTTTTGCCACTTTTTCTCTTATTTTGTATAGTGCTACTACATACATTTTTGCACAAATTCGTGTGCATGTGTATAGAAGTATGTTTTCATTGATTTTTACCTGGGAGAGAAATTTCTAGGACATATGGTTTCCCTTTGTTTATCCTTTTGAGGAATTGCCAGACGGTTTTCAATATGAATGCATCATTTGACATTTCCAGCAGCACTAATAATATACAGCACTGATTTTAATTGTTTTCTGTTAGACACAGGGGAGATGATAATGTATTTTTATAACTTTTTACTAAGAAATTCTAGTTCTCTGCAAACAGAATTGAATATCATATGGAACTAACCTTTCCCTCCTTTTCCCCTCCCTCAAAAACAGATTTTTACACTTGATTAACATCTGATTTTTTAATTTCACAGAGTAAGAAAGTTATCCCGGGTTTTGTGAAAAACCAGGGAAGAGAAACTAAGGATAGTACACAAGGTTTTTTCCAGTTTGCATAATGTAAGTTCTTTTCACTGTTCTTGGCCTGAATCCTGTGTTAGCTGACAAAGCTGTTTCTATGGAAACAAATAGTCCAGCCTCTTAGAATGTCAGAGGAATGCTGATCATTTACAATGAGACTTCCCAGCCTCTGGTCAAAGGGCATTACTTGCTGGAGAAGTGGAGGAAGGATGAATTGAAAAAAAAATTTGAAGAGTTCTGGATACTAGTATAGACTGTGAACATATTAATGCATACAAAGTATGTCTTTTCCATTTGCCCCTGCCTAAAAATTAAGTTACCGAGTTTTTGGAAATTGTTTTCCTGTTAACTTGTCTTGTTTCCCAGCTCTCAACACAAATGATTCTGTTTGTTAGTACTGAGTTTTCAGTGGGCCCGTTCTGGTTAAGCTATTTCAGTCCCTACTGAATCATTTGCACTTATTGACACTTATTTAACTTCCTTTTACCTTCTCCCATAACCAATTCATGCAAGCAAAGCCTTTTCTCCCCTACTAGTTTAAAGTTATCATTGAAACAGCTTTGGCCTGCCAACCTGAAAGTTTATTTTCTTGCTTTGTGAACTATATAGAGATTTATTTTTATTATGTTTGTTTTGGGGGTGGGAGCAGGAATTCTGACGAGAATTTGAAATATAGGTCTTTGAAACTTTCCTTTATGTAGCTTGGAGAATTGAATGGCAGGAATTAGGACAGAAACTTGTAAATTCCATTATGTTTATAAATAGACATAATTTATCTGTCTATAGGAGGTAGACAGGAGGTAGTGCCCTAGTTTGGTCATTTACCAGCTTCTGAATTGTCACACAAAAAAGGTAGGGCAAGTGCAGTTCCTTTGGACTGGGACTCTTTTACTCTTTATTGATATATATTGAATACACACACACACAAACTAGAGTATTTGTGAATTGCCGGCTTAAAAATAATAATAATAATAATGCAAAAACTGTGGGACACGCACAGTGGTTGGTTTTTGTTTAAGAATTTTAGGGTCTTTCATGGCCTTCATGAATTAGCTTGTGAACATGACATAGTCTTTTGGATTATATTATGGTGAGCTTGTTATTTAACCAAGGAGGTCTGGAAAGATTTCTTGAGGAAATTAGGGACTTGAGGTATGTCTTGAAGGTAGAAGATGAAAGGAGACGTAGTTCAAATGGCGTATGGGCAGGAAGCAACAACAAAAAAGGTATGGGATAGGCATAAATGAGAAGGCTGAATTTAAAGTCTCAGGCAGGAAAGTAGTAAAAGACGGTTAAAAGCTTAGAGTCACCTTGTGAGTTTAGATTTTATTCTTTAGGTAGTATTAAAACTATCAGAGGTTCTGAACAGAGGAATGATTTGTTGATATACTTGATAAAGCGTTTATCCCTTTCTCTAGTTATCATGGCTCTACAGATGAACAAAATAGACCCCTGCCAATTAGATAATTTAATCTGTGATCTATAAACACCTTGATATTAATGTGCCTGGAATTAAACTCCTGTTTTCCTTTAATTTTTCTTCCCTTCTGTCTGATTCTCTTTCTCCATTCTTTGTCATACTTCATGACATTGTCATCTACTTAGCAACCTGTGGGCATTGGTTAAGAGTAATGGACCTGAGGTCACACTGCCTGAGTTTATATTCTGAAGTTTTCTGTTTGCTTGGCCTGCACATAAGCAGTGTTGTAGATCCAGAATTGAATCAGCGTAGTCCTGACCTTTGGGACCTTCTCTCTGATGGAGTAGAAAGACAAAGATATAAATAGTTGCAATCCATCTTAATTAAGAATGTGTTAGGGATTGGAGGATTCCCCAGATATATTTGAGCTGAGACTTAACAGGAGAGTAGACAAAGACTAGATCCTAGGCAATCTGATTGGAGGCCATTTTCTTTTCTTTTTACCTTTGGATACTAGAGATTTAACCCATAGGCGCTTTACTCCTGAGCTACATCCCCAGCCCTTTTTATTTTATATTTTGAGACAGGGTCTCACTAAGTTGCCCAGGGCCTTGCTAAGTTGCTAAGGCTGGCCTTCAACTTGTGGTTCTTCTGTGTCAGCCTCTCAAGTCACTGGGATTACAGACTCGAGCCACCTCGCCAGGCTTGGAAACTATGTTCTTTTTTAAAAAAAAATTTTTTTTCGTTGTTGATGGATCTTTATTTTATTCATTTATTATTTATATGTGGTGCTGAGGATAGAACCAGTGCCTCACGCATGCTAGGCAAGTGCTGTACCACTGAGCTACATCCCCAGCCAGGAAGCTGTTTTCTTAAACATTGTGCTGTCTTGAGTAACTGCATGGATGTTATAGCATTAATTAGAATTGGAAACAGAGGAATAGGTTCAAAGAAAATATGGACAGATTAGAAGGAAATAGGGATTTAATTCTATACACATTAATTTCTAGGTCCCTGATGGAAATTTTGGTAGCTAGAATAATGGGCAGGGATTTTATCTCTGTAGCCCTAGTACCTAACCAAGAGTGCATGTTCAATTAAATTTATGTATAAATCACCCCCTTTTATAAACATTTAATGACTTTCTTGCTGTTTTCAGAAGTAAGTTTTAAGATACTTCATAAATTATCATCTGCTAGTCTCCTGTTTTAGTCAACCAGCCTTATCTTTTGATTTTCCCACCCATCTTTTGTCTTCCTGCCTTTGGTTTGTATGGCATTTCCTTATTCTTCCATCTCCTCTTCAAGGCCTACTTCAGTTCCCATTCCTCATCTACAAAATGGGCATTTTGGGACCTACTTCTAAAGTTGTCATGAGGATTAAATAAGTGAATACTGTGTGAAGTGCTTATTGCACAGCAGTCTCTTCTTATCTTTGGGAGACACATTCTAAGATACACCACCAGCAGGTGCCTAAAACTCAGGATAGTATCAAACCCTATGTATACTATGTTTATTCCTATGTATATAATAGTGACTAATGAGTGAGTAGCATGGCTATAGAGTGTGGATATGCTGGACAAAGGAACAATTTACATTCCATGTGAAACCAAGCAAGATGGCATAAGATTTCGTCACGCTACTCGGCGTGCATTCAGTTTTAAACTTACACGTTGTTTATTTCTAGAATTTTTCATTTCATATTTTCAGGCCACAAGTAACAAACCACAAAAAAGTGAAACCACAGAAATCAAAACTGAATAAGCACAGACTACTGTATTTATGGCACATAAAGAAATATTCAGTAAATGTTGCTATTGCTATAATTGTTACTACTACTTCCTTTTCATCCTTTACCTCTTTCTTTTCCCTTTTTGTCCTGCTATATGAACTAGACACAAAGTTCCACTGATTATATAATCTACATATTTCTTGAATGTAATTTTTCTTCATTTTCACGCTCTTTGTCTTAGTCTCATTACCATCTTTCAGTCAACTCTCTGTCCTTCTATGGAGTAATATTTCTCTAGAACTGAATGTGATTTTATCATCCCGTGCCTAAAATCTTTTAATGATACTTTCAGGGTAAAAGTTCTTTAGTCCTAGAACTCTCTCCTTAGTCTGTCCTCCTACTTCCCTTTTCTATTGTTATTTGTGTAGGACCTTTTCTGCATTGTTCCATCCAGCTTTACTGTATTGTTATTTTCTGGAAATGCCATTGTTTCATATTGTTCCTTCCTATTGGTTATGTGATTCCATCTGTCTGGAACAGACCCCTCCTCTATGTGGCTAATTTTTAGTTGTCCTTTGAAAAGTAGTGCAAAGAAATGTATCCTTATGTTTTCAGTCATTCTTCACCACAGACTGTTTTAGATGTCTGTATGTTTTCTGTATATTTGTGACATTCCAAGTTTAGTTGAACAAATATTTCTTGAGCGTTTTCTATATGATATGATTATGCTAAGTACTAGGAGTATAAAAATAGCTGTCTCATGGCTGGGATTGTAGCTCAATGTAGAGCGCTTGCCTCACATGTGTGAGGCACTGGGTTCGATCCTCAGCACCACATAAAAATAAATAAATAAAGATATTGTATCCATCTACAATTTAAAAAAATTTAAAAAAAATAGCTGTCTCTAACACGTTTGGATCTGGTGAGGAGAATAATCATTCATTCATTTATATCATCTTTCTCAGTGTACTGTGAACACCAAAATAGATAGCCAAAATGGAATTTTAAGTGGATTAATATCCAGTTGCAGAAATTTTTCTAAGAGTAAAATACTAGATCCAGAAAGATAAGCATGATGATAATAGTCCACCCATAAGAATTCTAACACAGATCATCTGGCTCAGTCTCTCTTGCATGGTCTGTAATTTCCTTCGTGATTTAGTATAGTGAATGTGTACACATTCTTTTTTTTTATGTTCTATAAAATAGTTTATATTGTACTTAAATGTAAGTGACATTATATATTAAATTATATATAGTTTATATTATACTATATTATTATAGATTATCAATATTATATTTTCATATTACCACATATTATTTATATAATTATCCATGTATAAGGAGATACAACATTACATATTGAATTATGTAGGGTTTATGCTGTTATACTACATTACATTCTACTTATTATTTTTTTGAGACATAATGTTTCAATACATACATAGATTGGGTAATGACCAAATCAGGGCAGTTAGCATCTCCATCACCCCACGCATTATCATTTCCTTGTGGCAAGAACATTAAGAAAACCCTCTCTGGCTACTCAGAGATATACAGGACTGCTAACTACAGTCATCCTACTGATGCACATATTCTATTTTTTTTTATTTGGTACTCGGGATTGAACCCAGGGGTACTCGACCACTGAGCCACATCCCAAGCCCTGTTTTGTGTTTTATTTAGAGACAGAGTCTCACTAAGTTGCTTGGTGCCTCTCCATTGCTGAGGCTGGCTTTGAACTTGCGATCCTCCTATCTCAGCCTCCCAAAGTGCTGGGATTACAGGCATGCGCCACCGCGCCAGACTGGATGCACACATTCTTAAGAGTTTTTAAGAAAGTCTTAAACATTTTAAGAGTTTTAATTTCAGATCATAATTTTTATAGACTAGCATATCTGTTAAGTTAAAATATTTTATTCATTATTAAGTTTGATTTTTAATAATGTAGTAATTGTTATATAAAGAAGGTTGAGAGTTAATTTTCTGGAAATAGGTACACTCCTAGATGTTAA
This sequence comes from Geosciurus inauris, assembly GCA_004024805.1. Taxonomy (NCBI): domain Eukaryota; kingdom Metazoa; phylum Chordata; class Mammalia; order Rodentia; family Sciuridae; genus Geosciurus; species Geosciurus inauris. The sequence goes on from PVHX01011915.1 coordinate 26,199, forward strand.
AAATTAAAAATAAACATAGCACTAGGGTAACTCCTACAAAAATTTTTCCTTGCTTGTAATAAAAACATGAAATAAGCTGAATTTGCATTTGTATAATCAACATAAAGCTCAAGAATCATCTAGCATAAATCTAATAGCTCTCATTTTAATGAAAAATAAAAAGAATACAAACTAATGTTAAATGATGCACTTATTTGTAGGTAACATAGTTATAAATAAAGAAGCTAAAACTTGAATGGAAGACTATAATTTACCAGAATTCTTGTGAAAATGTGATTTTAGTGCCACATGTAATTTGTCTCTATTTTCCTGATTGTTGGCTTTAGTGGTTTTCCTGGCAGCCTAGGTAGGTTTCTTTTAAGCAGTTTATTTTCTGTTTCTGTTTTCATTGTGACCTGACATATTTTTAACAAGTTTGACTAATGTTAGCAATATCATCTAAAAACCTAGTTTTTGCTTAGTTGGCATTCTGCTCCAGCCATTTTCTTTATTGAAATGATGTTCAACTCAAGGAGGATAGTAGGTTTATTATTGTAAATATTTTTAAAGCCTTGAGTGGAAGAAGGCTAGTTAGATTTATGTGTGGGTTTACACATGTATAAACAGTCTGCCTACTTAAGTACAAGAAACGGCTTGATGAAAAGCCAGTGTCATCCTTTACAATATTTCTCTTGTCTAAAATACGTTGGAGCCGGGTATGGTGGCTCACACCTGTAATCCCAGCACTTTGGGAGGCTGAGACAAGAGAATGTGAGTTCAAAACCAGCTTCAGCAACATGGAGGCGCTAAGCAACTCAGTGAGACTCTGTCTGTACATAAAATACAGAATAGGGCTGGGGATGTGGCTCAGTGGTTAAGTGCCCCTGTGTTCAATCCCTGGTACCAAAAAAAAAAAAAAACCTTAGGGCATTTTTTAAAATAGGAGAAACAAATTAATACGAATAACTAGTATATATATCTTCACTTTATAACTTGCATACACTATCTTATTTAAAACTAAGAACAATCCTACGAATAAATTTTAAGTGAATCTAAAATTTAGAGAGAAACTGGTTTTAAATCATAAAGGAAATGGCAGAGTCAAAATTAAAATTTAGTTTTCTTGCCTCCAAGTTCACAATGTTCTTTTTCTTATACAGTATTGACTTTAAATACTTTTTGAGTAATGATTGATACTACCATTTTCTCTAAACAAATCTTCATAAAAAGTTAACTCTACTTTTTTTTTTTTTTTTTTTTTTATAAATGTGACCCAAGACAGATAATCTGCCTGGTCCTTTTCTACTTTAATGTTTAATTGTTAGATGCTTTTTCCGCTAGTTGAAGTTTCTCATTTGAGTACTTCATCTCAAAAATTCCTAAAAATGAATGAATTTCCCCCACAGTACTGTCTGTATTTCAAGGGAGCCACCAATATGAATTGGTATGTGCCAGATTGATTGCTATCAATGACTTTAGCAGTTAACTAATTCCATGTGTATTAAGGGAGCATAAAATCGTATGTTGAGGCAGTTTTTAAAAGATAAGTTAATACTTTTTCATACTTCAAGCAACCTGTTCTCTGTACAAATTAGTACCCAAAACTTTTTACTTTCCTACTTCGCTAAACTTTGCATTATTATCATTTTGCTTAGCTGTACGATTGAATAGTATGCTTCAGGTTCTTGGGAGATGATTTTTTTTAAGTACTTTGATTTTTTCAGCATAAGGAATATACTTAATCTATATAGCAGAATAGTATTATATACTTACTAGACATTTTTTAATATTTTGTGGAAATGGAAGTGGGCTATGTAAAGTCTGCTTTTATATTGTAATTCTTACTCTCTTTCTCCCCCATCTTTCCCCTTAGATTTCCCTCATGGATACTTTTTCATAGCATTATTATGTGATGTGAGAAATTTTTTTTTGTTTTTGTTTTTTGTTTTTTGTTTTTGGTGAAGTAACATGGATTTTATACTACAGAATCAAGAAAATTGGCTTTATAGGAAAAATTGATTTATAAAAAGTGGTACAGGTTTTTGTAGATAACCATGACAACATCCCATATGAATGGGCATGTTACAGAGGAATCAGACAGCGAAGTAAAAAATGTTGATCTTGCATCACCAGAGGAACATCAGAAGCACCGAGAGATGGCTGTTGACTGCCCTGGAGATTTGGGCACCAGGATGATGCCAGTAAGACGAAGTGCACAATTGGAGCGTATTCGACAACAGCAGGAAGACATGAGACGTAGGAGAGAAGAAGAAGGGAAAAAGCAAGAACTTGACCTTAATTCTTCCATGAGACTCAAGAAACTAGCCCAAATTCCTCCGAAGACTGGAATAGATAACCCTATATTTGACACAGAAGAAGGAATTGTCTTAGAAAGTCCTCATTATACTGTGAAAATATTAGGTAAGTAAACATAGCAGAATAATAAAAAATGTTTTGCTTTGGTTTATAAATGCCTTCATGTAAGTGTGTATAGGAAAGAGCAAGGGTTTAAGAGAATGTAAGCAATGGCAATTTGAATTTCAGACCAAGATCAGTTCTTTCCGTGGAAGAGCCATATAACTATAATTATTTACTTTCAGTCACATAGAGTGGAAACATGTGGCTTAAATGTTCAATTGCTGCAATGTGTGTGGGTATAGTTTTGTGTGTGTGTGTGTGTAGTACTAGAGATTTAACTGGGGGGTGCCATGGAGCTACATACATCCCCATCCTTTTTTTATTTATATTTTGAAACAGGGTCTCAGTAAGTTGCTGAGGCTGGATTTGCACTTGAGATTGTCCTGCCTCAGTTTCCCGAGTTGCTGGGATTACTGGTGTGCACCACTGTGCCTAGCTACATGTTTTTTAAATATAAAAAATTATACATGTGGCCTAGCATTTAATGTTTGGAGACTCATATTTTATATCAGACTCACAAAATTTTATATCAGAATACTAAAAGCAATTTTCAGAGTTTTAATTTCTAACATCATTAAAGTTTATCAAATAGCAGTAAAATGAATAACTGCAGCTTAAATTGTATTTGATTTCTTTTGTGGCTCAGTGGTAGAGTGCTTGCCTAGCATGTGTGAGGCACTGAGTTCAATTCTTAGCACCACATTAAAAATAAAGGTTAATCCACAACTAAAATATATATATATAAAAACTAGGCAACGTCAAATGAAATGTTTTATTTCTTAGTGGTTTACTATTTTTTTAGATGTGAAATAAATTCTTTCACTTTTTTGTGGAAGGAAAGTTTTTGTTGTTATCATTTTGCTACATTTAAATGTCTGTTGAGCCCTATATGAGGTGCTTTAGTAAGCATCATTCCATGTAATAATATCCAGGGTAATCCTATGAACCAAGGACTGTGTAATATCCGTTTGAAAGATAAGTAAATTGAACCTCAGTTAAATCACTTGCTTAAATGACAAAGCTAATAAGTGGTAGAGCCAAGTATGAATTTGCCGTATCTGGAGGTGATACATACTGCACAAAGTGGAGAATTTGAATGGAAACTGACTGGAGCCTGTACTTCACTCACCAGGCCAGAGCTGTGGCTACCCAGAGTAGAATATTTTTTCTGATTTGCTGACAGGCACCATATATATACTACATTTGTCTCACTAGGTCTCTTTATTACCAAGTCTGAAACAGTTTCTACTATCACATCATCTGCTTCTTTGTTGTTGTTAGAAATGTATTCACATTTCAAATGTGCATGTTTCTCTGTGTTTTTAAGAAATTATAATGTGTTGAGTAATAGTGAAGTTAGCTAAATGCCTTCAAGATGTCATAATTACAGTATAAACTAAAAGATTATTATTATTATTATTAATAGGATTATGTGAAAGATTTTCCTTTTTTTTTTTCTTTTTGTGGTACTGTGGATTAAACCCCAGGGCACTCTACCACAGAACTATACATCCCCGATGTTTTTTGGTATTTTGAGACAAGGTCTGAGAAATTGCCTATGCTGGCCTAGAACTTGTGATCCTCCTTCCTCAGCCTCTGCAGTATCTGAGATTATAAGTGTGAACCCAGATATCTATGAAGGATTTTTTTTGAGAAGTGGTTCTGGGGATTGAACCCAGGGCCTTGTGCACACTAGACAAGTGCTCTACCATAGAGTTATATGCTCCAGTCCTATATGAAGGAATTTTAATGTTCTTTTTCCTAAGGGATTTTTTTTAGAGTGAAAATACCTCAGTTCTAATTACCTCTTACTAGCATTTATTTTTCTACTGCTCCCTTCTTCCTCCCTCTTTCTTTCCTTTCCTCCTTCCCTTCCTCCCTAAAATATTGTTAATATTCTTTATTGAAGAAAATGTATGTTATAATATGTCCATCCTGGATTGATTCTGTTTTTCTGTTTAAAGTTCTCTAAGATTAATGTATCTGTCCATTTGCATTACATAGAATCAGGCACAAATACTTATCTAATAGATAATATTCATATAATTACAGTAAAGAAACAAATATAGCTTAAAATCAAATTCACTTAGGGGAAATGTTGTGGAGATTTTTGGCCTAAGCATAGAAAGCAAGATCATTTCCCTCCCTTTCTCTCTTTTTATTTTTCTTTTTCCTGTTTCTTTCTGGTATTTTTTATTTTTCTTTTTAAAAGTTTCAAAGAAATTCTCACTTTGTTGTCCAGGTTAGTCACAAATTCTGGGGCTCAAGTAATTTTTTAACCAGAGCCTCTCAAATGTAGTTGTGCAACCACCAAGCCTTTCAGCTGCTGCCTTTTGTGGTTTCTGTGTGTGTGTGTGTGTGTGTGTGTGTGTGTGTGTGTGGTGCTGGGGATGGAAACCCAGTGCTTCACACAAGTGGTATGCCACTGAACTATGTCCCCTGGCCCCACTTTTTCCTCTTTTTCCATTGTTGACTCTTTTACACATTTAGAAGATAGCTATTTCTTTCAACTTATAATCCACTTTGGTTTTCATAAATACTTTTGTGTGGTCCTTGAACCTGAGTCTGTTTTACAAATTTTACTTTAAAGTAATATGAAATCTTCAGGAATTTGTAATTCATTTCTTAAATAGAAGATTTAATATTTTGAGAAATGAGTAATAGATTTAATATTAATCTATTCAGTGCTAAAGTGTGGTAATTATAGGATACAAGAAACACTAGCATAAGTTATACAGTTGTAGATTGTTATTGTTATTCATAGCCTCAATTTTTAGATATATTCAATTTTAAGTTTTCATTTAAAATGAAGTGTAATGCTTTTTTGCCAAACATTTATTTTCCTATTCATAATCTGCTAACACATCAAACTACAACAGAAATACTCCCTAGAATTGTGACTCCTTGTCAGTATTTTGATTCATACACACATGACAAGAGATAACTTCTCAGCTTTTTCACAGCTAGAAATAGGAACCTTGTTTTAAATGAGGGAAGGATGGGGCAACTGACTTATCTGAGAGGGAGCCTTCAGTTTCCAAACAGTACATCATTTCTCTGTAAGTAGACAGTACTCTTTTGGGAATTTAAAATGTGATTGGCAAGATTAGATACTTTAACTGGGTGGTTTTTAATTAAAGTGTTGCTAAACTTGGCAGTGTGTAGAAGGGATAAACTGAATTTTACTTAAAAACATCTTATCAAAAATTAGAAAATGGTGATTTGGGAATGTGATTTGAAATGAATAATACTAATACTATAAGTTATAAAAATTTTAATATATTAAGGAGGCTTCCTTAAAATTAGCATTTGTTTTAAATCTTCCCTATTGCAAATAAAATATTGTCTTTGTGCTCTTTCATAACCAAAGCAAACTACCTTTTTAAGGAAATTTAAAGAAAAGAACAGTGCAGGTTAGGGTGGAATGAGATAGAATAGGTTAAGTATCAAATACTTCTAGGTTATGGATTTCACTATTTTTGTGTTCACTGTTAAGTAATTTGGGGTCAGGGACGTGGACAAGTGAATATAATACAGAGAATATTTAAAGGGAATGAGCTAGGGCAGGATGCCATCTATCATATATGTGGCTATATAATTGTTATACCTTTGAAAAAACATCAGGAAAGAGCACATAGTAGGAGGAGCTGTTCTGTGGTTAATAAGGGACTCTTGAAATTTGTGACTAGGGGTTTTTCTAATTTATACCAAATTCTTTAGGGTGAAGAAAATAGAAGACACACAATGGGGAAGGAAACTAGGGTGAATAAAGCTAAAGAATGAGACTTTTTCATAACTTTAATAGCATGTTTCGGTCTTGAATGGTGTACACATTTTCCTTCCTAAATGTCTCTGTTCAAGAGTCTTGACATTTTAAAGTAAAACATCTCTTCCACATTTCTTTCTGACGTTAATTTACTTTTGATTGACCATGTTATATACTAGAATTTTGTCTGATTGTGATAAACTTGTTTTTAATAAGTAGCCAACAAACAAAATTCCACAGCGAAGAAATCTTGAATTTTATCTATCAAATTTTTGCTTAACTGCTGTATATAATTCCAAATAAACTTTATTAATTGTTCCTTCAGGGAACTTTTGTGGAGTTTTCCCCCTACTTCTTTCCTGAAAGTAAAATGATTAAACCTGTTGGTACTAGGTTTAATGTTTGAAGTATTGGGACCATTTAAGACTTTTCTGATTTGTAAAATTACTAAAATTGGAGCTAACCTAAAGTGTACATTAAAAAATCCATTGGAAGCCAGGTGTGGTGGTGCACACCCATAATCCCAGTGGCTCACCTGTAATCCCAGTGGTTTGGGAGACTGAGACAGGAGAATCGTGAGTTCCAAGCCAACCTCAGCAAAAGTGAGGTTCTAAGCAATTCAGTGAGACCCTGTCTCTAAATAAAATACAAAATAGGGCTGGGGATGTGGTCAGTGGTCAAGCGCCTACTGAGTTCAATCCTCGTTACCAAGAACAAAACAAAAAAAATCCATTGGACTGTATGTATACGTGGCAATTTTGGTTATTAACACATAATTCTAACTGGGACTGGGAATGTAGCTCATTGGTACGGAGCTTGCCTAGCATGTCCAAGGCCCTGGATTCAGGCTTCAGTATTCAGTACTAGGGAGGAAAAAAAGAGAGAGAGAAAGAAAGAAAAAGCTACATCATTTAGTCTTTGACATAATGTATCAAAATTTTATTCTACTTATTAACTGATAATAGTTCTTTAACTTTTTCCTTCTTGCAAAGATTTGCTTCATTATTTAATGCATGTTAAAAACACTTGACATAATTGTTTATTGGACATTGTAGGAATGTCAGAGTCAGAATTGAGTACTTTTTAATCAGTCCCTTAATTGCTATTGATCCTGGTCATGTTAATTTTTCTGAGCCTTAGCTTCAGGACTTTCTTGAGGGTCAGATGAAAAAACTATATGCAAGTAAGTGACACTCTGTAGGTTTGAAGAAAATGTATGTATGTATATATGTATTTAGTGTTGCTGGGGATTGAACCTAGGGCCTCAGAAATGCTGAGCTACATCTCTATCCCTAAAATTTAATTTTTTTAAGAACCAGAAGCTACCAGAGAGATTAATGAAATTAACTTATTGACTTTAGTAATTTTTTTTTTAGTTGTAGATGGACACAATGTCTTTATTTTATTGCTTTTTATGTGGTGCTGAGGATTGAACCCAGGGCCTCACACATGCAAGGCAAGCGCTCTACTGCTGAGCTACAATCCCAGCCCATTAACTAGTAATTTTTATTACATATTTTAAATAATAACTTTAGTAAGATATCATTTGTATATCATAAAATTCATTAAAACTGTACAGCTAATTAGTTTTTAGAATATTCAGGTCATACTAATCATCACCACTATATAATTACAAAATATTTTCATCACCCTAAAAGAAATCCTGTACCCATTCTCTTCATTCTCCTTTCCTCCCAGGCCCTAATAAGCACTAATATACTTTCTGTCTCCTTGGATTTACTTATTCTGGACATGTCATATGAATGGAATTATATAATATGTATCCTTGGTGACTGGCCTATTTTCATTTAGGATTATGTTTTCAGGGTTCATCCAGTTGTAGGATGAATCAGTACTTCATTCCTCCCCCCCCCCCTTTTATGGCTGAGTAATATCCCATTGCACAGCTATACCATATTTTGTTTAGGAATATTTGGGTTTTCTTGTTTTCGCTATTGTCAGTAGAGTTGTCAAGAATGCTTAAATACAGGTTTTTGTTTGAACAACCATTTTCTGTTATTTTGGATATATACACAGTAGTGCAATTGCTGGGTCACATGATAATTCTGTCTTTAACTTCTTGAAGAACTGCCGTACTCTTCCACAGTGGCTATACTGTTTGACATTTGCACCACAATGTATGGAAGTTCCAGTTTCTCTACATGCTTACCACCACTTTTTAGTGTCTTTTAATATTTGTCATCTTATCACTTAGTCATTTTTTATGAACTATAATAAACAGAAAATAGGAAGTATATTTCACATTAGTATACATAAATCTTTTACTTAAGATTGAGAAATAAATATATATTTATATTTATAAATATATATTGATATATATTGATATATTTGTATATACCAGATTGAGAAATAAATTATGTATTTTTAATGCATTTACCAACAAATGCTTGAGAAATTCTATTCTAGTTAAACCCCTTCAATCTTTTTGTTTTTAATTTTTAATTTTTGGTATTGGGGATTGAACCTAGGGACACTTTACCCTGAGCTACATTCCCAGCCCTTTTAATTTTTTACTTTGAGACAGGGTTTTGCTAAGTTACTGAGGGTCTTGCTAAGTTGGTGAGGCTGGCCTTGAACTTGAGATCCTCCTGCCCCAGTCTCCTGAGTTACTGGGATTACAGGTGTGTCTCACCATGCCTGCTTCAAACCCCTTCAATTTATAGAAAGTTCCAGAGACTTGAAGTGGATTATCCAGTAACATAGTACAACTAAAGAGTGATCATTTGCTAAGATGTAGGCATTCTGACTCTAGATTTAGGGTTTTTTCCTTACCATGTGGGTTTCAGTTTTGTCAAGGGAACATCATGAAGCTTTTGTACTTGATTGAACAGAGGTCATTTCAAGATAGTTTTTCAGCATTTAGGAATAAGATTGTTGCTCTGTTGTCTGTTGTCTGTCAACTATCCTTGAGCATATACTCCTCTAACACTGTGGGGCACCCTGGGCTTTTTTTTTTTTTTTTAGTACTGGGGATCAAACCCAGGGCTTTGTGCATATTAAGCCAGTGCTGTATCACTAAGCTAAATACTAAATACTAATCCTACCTACTATTTGTTTTTAATTTGTTAACTCAACTTGTTAATAAATGATTACTGTTCAGGATCTTTCATGAGCTTCTGATTATTTTATAAAAATACGTGTTGACCTAGGCCACTGAAAACCAAAGTTCAGGGATCTTTATGTTCTTAAATTTAAACAAGAAAAGGGGCTAGAGACATAGATCAGTTGTAGAGTAATCTGCTTAGTATGTGCAAGACCCTAGATTCAATCTCAGCAAATACTTATGTGTTTTAAGATAGGATTTTCATACAGAGTAACTCTTGGTGATTGCTGCTTCTTGTCTGTTTTAGTCATTCTTTTACATTTTAGATTCTCAGGGGAGGGCCAAGCCTGGAGAATTAAAGGGATGGATTAATTAATGTGGACTACTGCGTATGTTTATATTTATCTAATTGTACTCCAAAGCCAATAAAACGGATTTTTTCCTTTAAGATCATTTAATCTTTCTTTTAACATAAATAATCAGAATTTAAGTATTATATGAAATATTAGAGACCATGATGGAACATAGAATAATTTCTACTGAAAATCAAGTGAGGAGAAGTAGATCAAACTTCAGGGCAAGGGGCTGGGGTTATGGCGCAGTGGTAGCGTGTTCACCTAGCACGCGGGAGGCACTGGGTTCGATCCTCAGCACCACATAAAAATAAAATAAAGATATTCTGTCCACCTATGACTAAAAAATAAATATTTGAAAAAAAAAACTTCAGGACAAGGAATTTAAACTATATATAAAGAACTTCCTTGTAGGAAAATTGCTATAGATTAGAACATTATTACCAAAGGTAGATTTGCTATGCCTGCCTTTGCTTCTCTTCTACCACATACCCATGTCCTGCCTTGCTCTGGGTTCTTCTCAGCCTCAGTACTCCCTTCTTTGTCCACTCCCTGACTTAGTACTTAGGTCAGTCTTTCATGGTAACTGTGTAGATTTCCATGCATCTGTTTCTCTGTGAATGGTTCTTTCTCCTTGTATCTGTTGTCTGTATATGGGATTATGGAAGGAAATCTCTTCTATTGGTCTTCTGTTCTTTTTTTTGTGTGTGTGTGTGGTGTGTCTTTATCTTTTTTGTGGTGCTAGAGAATGAACTCAGGACCTTAGGCATTCTAGACAAGTGTTCTACCACTGAGCTACACCCCCATCCCCTGTCTGCATCTCAATTACAGAAGAGTGTACATATTTGACAGTACTGTTTAGTGTACGATCTGATTAGATTTTTTAAATTCCCTCTGAAGTTGCACAGAACATTGAAGAACTTAGTTGAGTTTTTATTTTAAGTTATTAATATAGCTATCAGGATGGAACATTTCTCTGAATGGATGGAAAATTAACTGTTTTGGAATAATATGTATTTATGAAGTTGGGTTTTTTTTTTTTTTTTTTTTTTTTTGGTAGTGGGGATTGAACCCAGGAGCACTTAACCACTGAGCCACTCTTCAGCCCTTTTTATTTTTTATTTTGAGAGAGGGTCTTGCTAAGTTGCTAAGGCTGGCTTTAAACTTGTGATCCTCTTGCCTCAGCCTCTGAGCTGCTGGGATTACAGGCATAAGCAAATGCGCCCAGCTTATGAAGTACTTTTTGAGATGTACCTCTTAGGAATAAAGTTGTTTTCTATCTACAGCTAAATATTCTGACCTTTGAAATTAAGAATTTTACATGAAAGCAAAATATGAATCAAAACAAGAATCCCTGCATTAATGCTACCAATTATTATTCATTATGGCATGTGTCATTCTGAATATCAAAGGGAAAAAACCTTGTCAGAATATAGTAATGAAGAACTGAGTAAAGACAATGAACTCATTTCATTTATCATAATCAGCATTAAGACTAATGCCATAGGTATTTATTACTTTGTATATGATCTTATAGGACAGAAGCTGCATCATCTTTAATGTCCTTTAAGTTGCTAAACTTATTTGTCAGTATATACTGATTTTATCACAGGACATGTGTCATTTGGTATTTCAGATTTTCTCTAATTTATTTGTTTCAGCTACATGTGATTTTGTTCATATCTCTTTGTATTTAATGCTGTTTTGAGAAAACGCTTGGTAACTTAATCTGTTCTACTTGTTCATAAAATATTTTAATGAATAGATTTCTGTAGGTTTTATATGAAGAAACAACAAAAAGATTTAAATGGGGAGATTCTTTTTCCATATGACTGTGTATATGAACCAGTATCTACTGTAACTTTTTCCCAGGTTCATTTATAGGTTTAATTTCAGTCAATACCTCAATAGGACTTTTCTTTTTCGAAGAATGGAGAAAGGGGAATGGAGGTATACTGAAAAAAATTATTAACTAATTTTAAAAGTCAAGAAAAAATTTAAAAGGATGACTTCCAATATAATGACTTTTTATTTTAATGCTCTTACATATAGACCCTTTGGGGGAGCAGGGAAGAGACTACCAGTGGTTCTTAATCATTTTGGAATAACCATTTCCCAGAAAAAATATATGTGTTATATGTACATTTAGTAGACCTCTGTGATATACACACAGATGCTAAGAACTTCAAGTACCATTTTAAGAAATGCACATATTCATTAGAGTTTAGGGGCAACATAAGTGCCTGGTAAACATGAATAAACTTTGACTTCCCTATTAATAAAAGAAATCAAAGTTTTTGAAAATGATGGCTATGAGTAAAAATATTGCTAATGGGATTTAAATTAGCAAAAACTCCCTAGAGTCTGTTTGACCTTTAAAATGTCAGAATCTTATGTAAAATTTCTGTTTCTAGGAACTATTTTAATAAAATATAAGTCTCAGATTTATATGCAGCAATGGTTATTATATACTGAAATATTTATTATTACTTACAATTGCAAAAATGGAAACAACCTAAATGTTCAACTTTTGTATAATGGTCATCATAAATTATGGTTTAGCCAAGTAAAATATCATGGAGCCATTATATGTGTTTCAAAAGACTATTTAGTAATATGAAAAAAACAATTACAATGTATTGTTAAATGAAATAGGAAAATATCCCAAATATTAAGAAGAAAATTTTTTTCTAGGAGATGGTTGTTGGTTTTAACTTTATTAATTTGTTTTCTTCCCCTCATTTATTTTTATAATGAGTATATATTAGTTTGTAATTAAGACACTTTTTAAAAAATGCAAGTTATCCTCTTGTACAGTTTTTAGAGTTTTACTTAAAAATCAGTAAAATTATATGGATTGTAACACTCCAGATATTTGCGAGTTTTGTTTTTTTTCCCTGAAAATGTTAATTGGTTCAAGAAATTTTATCTTAAAGCACATGGTGAATTAAGACCAAATCAATTAATTTTTTGATACCTTTTCTTTCTCCTACTAGAAGTGGAAGACTTGTTTTCTTCACTTAAACATATCCAACATACTTTAGTAGATTCTCAGAGCCAGGAGGATATTTCGCTGCTCTTACAACTTGTACAAAATAAAGATTTTCAGAATGCATTTAAGATACACAATGCTGTCACAATACACATGAACAAGGCCAGTCCTCCGTTTCCTTTTATTTCCAATGCACAAGATCTTGCACAAGAGGTATGTATTCTGAACTTCTTCTTGACATCTACAAGGTAATAGTGATAGTAAGTCAGTATTATCAGAAAGTAACTGATGTGCCTGTAAAGCTTATTTAATTACATGTTAACAATTTTTATGATAGGGAAAATTGGCAATGTGCATTTTTGTCCAAAAAAATGTATATTTAGTTCAGAGTCAGAGTTTCGTTTCATGTAGAAAGTTAATTTTGTGTATAAAACATAATAGTAGTAGAAGTAGTAAAATTATTTTAATTACTACAGGACAGTTTTTAATGCTTTTAGTGTGGTTTATTAATTTTAAGTGTTGCACATTATAAGATCAGAGAAAGGAATATTGATAAAATACTGATACTGATAAAATAAAATTATAACTGAGATACCCATGGATCATAAATGTGCAACTACTAAGATTTATTCATTGTAGGTATTTTGAAGTTTTTTCCCTATTAAAAAAACTATGTGGATGTTTCAAATTACTAAATTCTAATATACTGTAAAAATTTCTTCTGTTAACATGCCCACTTTAAATTGTAGGTTTTGATACTAGTTGATAGTGTTTAATCTGTCAGCAAATCTCTCTCAAATCGAAGGCTTAAAAAGAATATAAACAAACCACCTCTTGTAGGGGAATGGAGGTTGTGTCATTCTTGAATTCTAGGGTGCTTTTTTTTTTTAAAGAACCTAACATACATTTATTTATTTATTTATTTATTTGATGTGATGCTGAAGATTGAGCCCAGGGCCTCACCTATGCTAGGCCAGTGCTCTACCACTGAGCCACAACCCCAGTCCAAATTTTAAGTTATTTTGGTATTATAAAAATAATAATTCTGGAAGCCTTTCAAGTAAATGTGTTTCATTGAATCCAAACACAAGATAGAAAATGGACTGCAGGGGAGGGTAAGACTTTCAGAGCTACAGACCCAAACAGTAGGCTAGGAGATAATTTTCAGATTAGCACAGACAGAGTGGTCCCAAAGGGAGGTATTTTCCTCATTGAGATGTCTGAAATGGCAGAGACCCAACATGCAAGAGCTGCAGAGAGAAGTCTAGTATTGCACAGAACTAGGAGAAAATGACCTAGGGATCTGTTCCTAGAGAAGAAACTTGCCATCCACTAGAGTTTAAAAGAAAGAACCATTTAAATCCTATTCCTTGAGCTCATCTTTTATTGTTGAAATTATGCAATATGTTTTATTAAAAGAAATATCCAGTGTGATGTAGCTCAGTGGGAGAGCACTGGCATCCTTGAAGCCCTCAGTTTGATCCCCAGCATCACTCATACATACACACCCAAAGAATTATCATTAGTTTTTTTATTTAAAAAATGACCATTTATCTGCAAGATTATTTACTTTTAAAATCATATTTACTTATGATAGTTTAAAGGTTTTTCTTTTCATTACATTTTTTACAGAGACTAAAATAATTAGCATTACTTTGATCTTATACTATTCACAAATATAGTGTACTTATAAGAATAAATGTGTGGGGTTGAGAGAAATCCTGAATAAATCATTGTAATCATTCCTTTCCCTCCAGTTAGGTGAAGAAAGGTTTATCTAGCTAGCTTTGTTTTTGCTAAATAGAACAATGGTTGGAGAAGAGAATGAGAAAAGCAAGAGAGTTAAAAATTGCTCCAACTGAGAAAAGTTAACTCACACTATGAAAAATAGTTGAGAATTTTTTGTTGGTGGTGGTGATGGTGTGTGGAAATGATAGTAACCTTGAACTGAGTGTAATCTTATTTGAGTACAAATAACTAACCTAGTCAGGGCCACAATATATGGTTGTGCTAAAATGTGAATGGTTTCCTCTGTAGTTGTACAGTGCATGGTTGTGAAGTAGCCCTGACTTTCAGAACATTACATTTATGAGAAAAGCACATACTTACAGTCCCCATCAAAGAGGACTATTAAATCTGATAACAAAGTTCTAAAGGTTAAATCAACCCATTGCTTTTATTTTACTGGCAAAAAATCTCAGCTCTCACCTGATCCTCCCCCCCCCCCGCCTCATTTTTATTTCTGGATATTAAAGGTGAGGTTTTTTTGACTGACATAAGAATTACCAGGCTACTCATATGCCCATATTTTACATTTTAGTATTCATAATTCCAACAATCTGGAATTTATTTATTTATTTTTTAAAATATTTTTTAGTTGTTGATGGATCTTTATTTTATTCATTTATTATTTATATGTGGTGCTGAGAATCGAACCCAGTGCCTCACGCATGCTAGTTAAGCATTCTACTACTAAGATACAGCCCCAGCCCAACAATCTGGAATTTAAAAGAAGAAATTACCTCATGCTTCACTTGTATTGTTTTTTTGGGGAGGCAAGGGGCGGTCCTGGGGATTGAACTTAGGGGCATTCAACCACTGAGCCACATCCCCAGCCCTATTGTATGTTTTATTTAGAGACAGGGTCTCACTGAGTTGCTTAGTGCCTTGCCATTGCTGAGACTGACTTAGAACTCGTGATCCTTCTGTCCCAGCAGCTTGGACAGTTGTATTATTTTCCAATGGAAATTTAATCAAAGTGAAAAACTCAAGAATTTTAGTGAGGCATTAGGAAGTGTTCTTTGTTTTTATAAGCTTAAAGTATCAGTTAAACATTATAATAAAGTCTAGGAAAACTTCATATATTAAGATCCAAATTACATCTTTGATCATCTAGGGTATTTATTAATAAACACAAAGCATAATATTTGGTTATTATAGTGCTTTTATAAATAAAAGATTGAGAACTTGGCCTTCATTAAGTGAACTTTTGCTTATCCAAAAACATCTTTAAAGAGAATATAATGCAAGCCAATAGCATGATGAGATGTTCCAAATTCTTTGTGTGGTAGGGATGAGGGGAGTGATAGAAATGAGGAAGAAACATAGAAGAACATTTAATTTGCAGAGTCTTGAAGGTTGATTGAGAAATCACTAGGAAGCCTAAGAAAGAAAAGGCATTCCGTTATGAAATGATACAAAAGTGATAATGATTAAGAAAGCCTATTTCTTGAACAGTGAGTAAAGGGTAGAATATGGTCTTACAAGATGGAATCTAGATCCTGAAGGCCAAGTAAGTTTTAGTAATAAATTTAAATGTATCTTATGGTCAATCTACTTTGGCAAAAATTTTAAGTAATTAAATGACTAGTTGAAAGGAGAAATCAATTTGATATAAGAAAGACATCTGAGCCAGGCGTTGTGGCGCAAGCCTGTAATCCCAGCACTTAGGGAGGCTGAGACAGGAGAATCGCGAATTCAAAGCCAGCCTCGGCAACCGCGAGGCACTAAGCAACTCAGTGAGACCCTGTCTCTACATAAAACACAAAATAGGGCTGGGGATGTGGCTCAGGGGTCGAGTACCCCTGAGTTCAATCTCCAGTACCAAAAAAAAAATAGAAAGATATCTGAAAAAAATTTAATACTTTTTCCTTGTGATGAAACTCTTAAGTCAGGCATATTTTGTTAACTTGACAAAGAATAATGCTGGAAACCAATAACATCTTAGTGAATGGCGTAACAGCCAATACATTACCATTTAAGACTGCATTAAGATTTAAAAAAAAAAAAAAAAGATTAAAGATACTCAGACTCACCACTAGGATTCAGTATTTTTCTGTAGATAGTAGCCACTTCAATAATACCAGAAAAAGTGATGCAATGTAAAGTTAAGGGACGGGTAAAGTACGAACTGGTCCCAATTTGAATGAGTTCTATTAGTTACTTAGAAGAACACCAGTAAAAAACTTGACATCATAATGATTTTCAACATATTGACTGCTAAAATATAGGTATAATTTGTACATATGCACGTAGATATTCCATTAAGATATGACATATAAATTGTTAACAAGGCTTTCACTGAATTGGTAGATAAATAGGTAGTTTTTTAAAAAAATATTTTTATTTGTAAATGGACACAATAACTTTATTTTGTTTATTTAGTCTTTTTATGTGGTGCTGGGGATCAAACCCAATGCCTCACACGTGCTAGGCAAGCACTTTACCAACTGAGCCATAACCCCAGCCCCAATAGGTGATTTTTTATTTAGATTTTTATGTGTTTCTCCAGTAGGAAAATGTTACTAAAGAAAAGTTTAGAGAAGAAAAATTGGACTGATGGTATAGTTCAGTGGTAGAGCACTTGCCTAGCATATGTGATGCACTGGGTTTGATCCTCAGCACCACATGAAAAAATTAAATTAAAAAAAAAAAAGAAATGTGTTTGCACACCTACTAAAGGACTTCCGTGGGTGACGCTGGGGATTGAACCCAGGGGCGCTCTACCTCAGCCCTTTTCTATTTTTTATTTTGAGAAAAGGTCTTGTTAAGTTGCTGAGGCTAACCTGGAATTTGGAATCCTTTTGCCTCAACTTCCCAAATTGCTGGGATTACAGGCATGTAACACCATGCCCAGCTCTACTGAAGAATTTTAAACTGGAGTTTGATATAAACAGGCTTCTTATTTAAAGTTTTTGGGTTTTTTGTTTGTTTGTTTTTGTTTTTTTAGGTTTTTTTTTGGTACCAGGGATTGAACTCGGGGGCACTCAACCACTGAGCCACGTCCCCAGCCCTATTTTATATTTTATTAGAGACAGGGTTTCACTGAGTTGCTTAGCACCTCACAGTTGCTGAGGCTGACCTTGAACTTGACATCCTTCTGCCTCAGCCTCGTGAGCCACTGGGATTACAGGTGTGTGCCACAGTGCCTGACTTAAAGTATTATTCTAATAACATTGTAGAAAGTATGTGAGGTCAAGAATGGAGGCATAAAGAGGCTATTTGTTACTGTCCAGATGTAAGATTTCAAATAGCATTTGGACATGAAATTAGAAATATTTAAACAGAAAATTAATAGGACACACTGTCCTTATGTGGGGAATAAAGGTAAAGGAGAAATGAAAGAGAGCTTCCTGCTTTTCACTGAATTCATGAAACATTTGAGTGCTGTTTCTGTTGTAGTTTTTGGTTTGGGGTTTTGGTACCAGGGATTGAATCCAGGGTCACTTAACCACTGAGCCATATCCCAACCCTTTTTATGTTTTTTATTTTGAGACAGTTTCTCACCAAGTTGCTAAGATTGGTTTTGAACTTGAATTATCCTGCCTTAGTTTCCTGAGTCACTGGGATCACAGGTTTGAGCCATCATGCCTGGCTTGGGTGCTGTTTTTGCAAAGCATTCTTCCAATAATCAGATGTAAAGCTGAATAAAATACCATTTATCTTCTAATGAATGCAGTCTAGTGAGGAAACAGTCCTGTCCACAATTTTAAATCAAATGTGTTCAGTCTTAATAAAATGAGTATATATTATCTAAGCAAATAGAATAAGGCAATTCAGGTAGCTGAAACATCTAGTATAATCAGTTGATTGTGGAGAGACAGTATAGCATTTACAGGGAACAACAAACAGTTTAATGCTGGAACGAAAAGGTTAAGACATGAGTAATGCCAGAGCTGGAAAAGAGGAATTGAATCAGATGATGAAAGTTCTTATATTTAATGCTGAAGAAATTAGACTTGACCCTGCAAATGACAGAACCAGTGAGAACTAGAATGATCAAATTTGTTTTAAAATTGAGAGTGATATTTAATGATAATAGAAAAGTAAAATATTTTAATACTTTATTAGTACCAAGTAGTTAAAAAATACTGTTAATAACGGAAGTATGATTAGCATTATCTCTTTGGTGAAAATAAGTATAAAGAATAAAGAAATAATATAGAATTAGCCCTCATGTCAGCTGCTTTCCCATCTTCAGATTCCGCCAACCTCATTAAAAAAATTTGCATCTGAACTAAATATATAGCCTTTTTTCTTGTCATTCCCTAAATAATATAAGTTATCTGGAGATGATTTAAAATATCTGGGCAGAAAGGTATGTAGGTTAAATATAAATACTATACTCTTTATAAAAGAGACTTAAATGACCTTGAATGTTGGTATGGGGATGAGGGATGACGGAATTTTTTTCAAAATCATGGGTGCTTTTTCTTTTCTTTTTTTGGTAACCAACTTTCTTGAGATATAGTCTACATACACTTAAAAACTAGTGGTTTAGCCAGGCATGGTAACGCATGCCTGTAATCCCAGCACTTTGAGGGGCTGAGACAGGAGAATAGTGAGTTCAAAGCCAGCCTCAGCAACAGTGAAGTGCTAAGCAACTCAGTGAGACCCTGTCTCTACATAAAACACAAAATAAGTCTGGGGATGTGGTTGAGTACTCCTGAGTTCAATCCTCAGTACCAAACAAAAAAACCAGGTGGTTTTTTAAAAATTTTTTTCAATGTATTTTCACACGCACATCTGTAAAATCTACCACTACATCAAATTATGGAAACATCCATTACTCCACAAAGTTCCCTTATGGCCCCTTTATAGACAATAACCACTTCTTCCATTCCCCAGGCCCTATTAGATAGATCATTATTAGATAGATCATCCATAGATCATTTTTTTGATTTTATGAATTTGCAGTCTCTGGACATTTCATATAAATGGAATAAGACAGTATGTAGTCTTTTGTGTCTGGCCTCTTTTGCTTGGCATAATGTTCTTGAGATTCATCCATGTTGTACATGTATCTGTAGTTTAACTGTTTCTCCCCTTCCTTGCTGATCCAGAGCTTTACACATGCTAGGCAGGCACTCTACCACTGAGCTAAATCCTTAGCCCCAGTAGTTTGTAATTTCATACTGAGTAGTATTCCATTATATGGCTATCCCACAATCTATTTAGCTGCTTACCTATTGTAGAGATGCATATTTGGGTTGTTTTCTGTTTATCATTCTGTCAAATGCATAGTCCTTTTTATCATTCTATCTGCTGTGTAGTGGTATCTTGTCTTAATTTTCATTTTCATAATGACTACTGATATTGAGCATTTTTCCATGTTTATTGCCCATTTCCCTGTATTTCATGAAATGACTAGTTAGATCATTTTCTCACTGTAAAAATCAAATTACTAGTCTTGCTGCATTTTAAGAGTTCTTTTTTTTTAATTTTTTAGTTGTAGGTGGACAGAATATCTTTATTTTATTTTTATGTGGTGCTGAGGATCGAACCCAGTGCCTCCCGTGTGCTAGGCGAGCACGCTACCACTGCGCCATAACCCCAGCCCTTAAGAGTTCTTAATATGCATAATCCTTTGTCAGATATATATGTCAAGGTGAATAGTTTGGTAAAAAGAAGTATAAAAAAAAGGTAAGGGGACTGGAGTTGTGGCTCAGCAGTAGAGCACTTGCCTCGCATGTGTGAGGCACTGGGTTCGATCCTCAGCACCATGTAAAATAAATAAATAAAGGTATTGTGTTCATCTACAACTAAAAAAATATTAAAATAAAATAAAGGTAGGGTATATACTGAGATGATTATCCCTAAGTATAATAAAAGATCTTCCTTTTATAGCTTTCCTTTTGTTTATATATTTTCTAATTTTTCACATTTTATATTTATCATTTCTATAATTTAAAAATTACTTCTAAAGTAAAAAATAAACTTCCCTTTGAAGAAAATAGAAAATAGTAGTATAGCTACAGAAGAATACAAGGTCAGGAGAGAGTATTTGTTTAAAGATAAACATTTAGAGCATTTTTATAGGCCAATGGAAAGGAGATAAAAGAACAGACTTAATTCCTTAGACCTTTGAGACGTAGCTGATGATGGACATTGACAGATAAATTTGGGTTAGTAGCGGAAGGGAATGAGTACTTACAGGAGTTCTAAATGTCTTTAAAAGGGAAGACCTCAGATGTTTAAGAACTGACACAAAAGTAGAGCTAGGAAAGTATGTCTAGTACAGAAAATTATTATTGAGCTGACTCGTATCTCTTATATACCCTTAGTACATCCAAAGCTGTCCTTCTTCTTCAGAGTTGCTTCCTCTAGCAATCAAAAAGTGTATGATTAAGGACTGTAGATTTTCATTTAAAGTAATGTAGTTTTGATAAAGTTTAAAAAGGAAAACACCTTATTTTAAAAATCAGCCTCTAGTTATCCATAGTTTTAGATCATAGCTTTTGTCCATTAGTAAGATTTTCATGGAGTTAAAGAAGATAATATTTGCAATGCCATCCTGTTTTTACACAGAGAACTGCACTAATGGATACACTTTTTTCTAGGTACCAAAACCAGAGGACAGGCTGTTTTTTTTTTATATATAAATTTTTTTCTTTAGTTGTAGATGGACACAGTATCTTTATTTTATTGCTTTGTATGTGGTGCTGAGGATCCAACCCAGGGTCTCACACGTGCAAGGCAAGCACTCTACTGCTGAGCTACAATCCCAGCCCAGGCTGGTTTTGATACTACTATAATTGCTGTGATATACTTGTGGGGAAATGAATTAATCCCCAGATTATCATCTTTTAGGTTTGAATGAGGAATTAGATAAAGTAGCCATAAAAGGGACAGAATTACTAGGTTTCTTTTTAAATCACGAATTACTTTTATTAAAAATTCTATATATGGATTTACTTCTGTATAATTTCATTAGTAGTGTTAATTTTGGTTTTGTTATCCTAATTATTGCAAAGTGCTTTTTTTGGTGGGTAATTCTATTTGGAGATAGAAAAAAAGGGAAAAATCAGAGGTCTTGACTGTAAGCTGACAATGTAATCTTTGGGGGAAAATAGCGTACAGAGGAAAATTTGTGCTTTTCAGTATTTATGGTAGGAGAGAAAAGATTGAAAATGAATGAACTGAACGTGTAGCTCAAGTGAGTAGAAATTGAAAAGAGAAATAAAGCAGAAGGGAGTTAAAATTATTTAGGACTGGGGATGTGACTCGGTAGTAGAGCACTTGTCTAGCATGCACAAGGTCCTATATTCAGTCCCCATCATGGGGAAAGAAAAGCTGTAAATTATTTAAGTGGAAGGAACAGTAGATTTCACAACTTTCCAAAACTGGTTCTTTGAAAAGAATAAGAAAATAGACAAAAGTTTATTGAATTAGATAATTTAAAAAAAAAATAGCATTAGAAAAGAAAGAAGGAGCTTGAATGCAGATACAGATTGAAGTTATCTCATGAGTCTGTAAAGAACCTTTAAATGGTAAGTACCACCCTACAGATGAGGAAACAGAAGCTCTCCCACTCCCCAGAATTCATCATAATGATGGGTACTTACCCTAGGAGTTCAAAGATTGTCCTACTTTGGGGAAATTTTTTCATGCAGTTCATTGTGTTATGGTATTTTCTCTTTTATGTGTATATAAATTTGTCTTGGTAGTCTGTAACTATTTGTCATCTCAGATCTCAAATGTAGTTATGTAAACATTGGATTAAAAACTATAAAATAGCAAAGTTAAAAGAGTTTTATTCCTTTATGTAATCATTATTAGTATATTTTCTAGCATGTTAGAAATTTGCAAGATGGAAGGACTTTATTTATAAATATAAATACCAAAACTTATTTAGTGTTTATTTTAAAATAAGGAATGCTGTTTTTACCCATGATTTAAAACTGTGTGAAAAAGTATATTCTGACTTTTTCTCATAATTTTCCTTAGTGTTTTTGTTCTTACAAGTTTTTTTTTTAACCGTTTTGATTTGTACTGCATAGATGCTGTTGATATTTCCTGTAACCTAGCAAGAATCATCTTTGTTTTTGTTTTTGTTTCTTAGGTACAAACCATTTTGAGGCCAGTTCATCAGAAAGAAGGACAAGAATTAACTGCTTTGCTGAGTACTCCACATATTCAGGTAGAAAACAGCATCATATGTATGATTTTTCTGGAATTTGTCTATTTTTTTTGTTTGTTTATTTTTTCCAAAATCAGAGTCTTCTAGGGTTGGAAGAGACCTCAGACATTATCTAGCCAGTCTAGCCTCTTCTGCAAATTGATTATTATTCTTGGATTATAAATTTTCATGTTTAGGGGTAGCATTGTAGCTAAGCGGTAGAGCGCTTGCCTCGCAAGCGTGAGGCCCTGGGTTCGATCCTCAGCACCACATGCCAAGCAATAAAATAAAGACATTGTGTCCATCTACAACTAAAAAAACATTTTAAGAAAAAGATTTTCATGTTTAAAATTAATCAGATTATTTTTAAACAATTTCCTTTTCTTTCAAAATTGGACAAAAGTTCATGTTTGGTTATTTCCCATAAATTTTAATTTTCTAGAGTAATTATGCCTTTACATTGATTTTGTTTGTATGAAGTTCAGTAAGCATTTTGGACTTTCATAAGTCATTTCAGAGTATGCCCTGATACACTTAACACATCTTTAGTGATCACTAGTCTCAAAAGATATAGGTTTGTGGGGCTGGGATTGTGGCTCAGTGGTAGAGCGCTTGCCTCGCAAGCGTGAGGCACTGGGTTCGATCCTCAGCACCACATAAAAATAAATAAATAAAGTAAAAATATTGTGTCCATCTACAACTAAAAAAAATATTAAAAAAAAAAAAGATACAGGTTTGCATCTATACTTAAATTGGAAGGTTTGGAAATGGCTCTACGCATACAACTAAATATAGAACTCTTAGGGCTGGGCCTGTAGCTCCATGGTAGAGCTTTTGCCTCACATGCGTGAGGCACTGGGTTTGAGCCTCAGCACCACCTAAAAACAAATAAAGATATTGTGTCTATCTACAACTAAAAAAATATTTTTAGAAAAATATAGCTCTTTTAAAGATTTAATGATCAGAGCACTATATACATGATAAGGTTAAAAATCTCTTTATGAAAATAAAACATGCTGATAATTAAATTTCTGTGGATTTGTTTGAAACAGGCACTTTTATTGGCCCATGATAAGGTTGCTGAGCAGGAAATGCAGCTAGAACCCATTACAGATGAAAGAGTTTATGAAAGCATTGGCCAGTATGGAGGAGAAACTGTAAAAATAGTCCGTATAGAAAAGGCTCGTGATATTCCATTGGTAAGTGTCCAACATCTCTGACCTGTGATTCTTTCTACACAGAGATCTCATATGTGGCAGGTAATGGGAAGACCCTAGTATATTCTTGGTTGGTTTTCTCTTTTGAGGAAATTTGTTGGAATTCTTCTATGTTCTGACTCATCCCATACTCATTTAGTTGAGAAAAGTTTGTTAATTGTATTTTGGGTGTTTTTTTTTTTTGGGGGGGGGGTGTTGTTTGTTTGTTTTGGTACTGGGGATTGAATCCAAGGAACCTTTGCAACTGAGCTCCATCCCCAGTCCTCTTTTCATTTTTGTAATGAGACAGAGTCTCACTAAATTGCTGAGGTTCTCACTAAGTTACTAAGGGTCTTGCTAAGTTGCTGAGTTGACTTCAAACTTGGATCTGCCTGTCTTGGCCTCCCAAGTTACTGGGATTACAGGTGTGCACTACTACATCCAGAGGTAATGGTGTTTTATTCATCCATAATTCAATGAATATAATAGCTTGTGAAATATTTGTTGAAGAACAAAGAAGGGATAAGTAATTTATTTCATTATTCTCCCAACTTACTTTTTTAAAACAAAAATTTAATTTCAGTTGAATTTATTGAAACACAATTACTTGTATACTTTAGATATTCTTTAAAAAGTATATATTCCTTAATATTTGTCTTACAATTTTTAGATGTAAAACTTTTCAAATGCCTTTTCTAAGATTGCCGTCATTGCCTTAAGTATTTCCTTCATAATCAGAAAAATATTCTTGAATCCTTGTGTCTCAGATTGTGCCTTGAGTAGTGTGGCACATGAAATAAGCAATGTAGTTTTATAGGAATTTATGTAACTAGTTCTGCCACCAAGAGAATATAAATTAGAAAAGTCATAAGAAAATGTTAAAAGTCTAAGAGAACAAGCTTTATTCTTTATCTTTTACTTCTAGTTTTTGAGCATACATTTTTCAGTTGTGCTTCCCATTTGTGTACTAATATCAATGTTTAATACATTTTAATGTAAATTGAATGAAGCTTCAATATTTAACATTTGAATAATCAACCAAATTGAAGTTATCCCTTCATCATGTTTTGAATTTAAAAAAGCTCTTTATAATTAAAAGTCATGTTCACTAATCATGCCTACATGTAGTAAAACAGTCTGAATAGGATTCAGCATATAGACAACAAATATGATATAGATCTTCACACTTTCTTTTAAAGCAAGTGCTATTTTCTGCTATTGTATGCTTCAAAAGTTTGCTTGATTTCAGAATTCTAATGGTTTCTGAAGCAGAAAATGTGGGGAAAATAGTCTGCTTTCAAATCTAATTATAATTATTACTCTAGTTATGTAAGTAAATTTTTTCTCAAGATAATTGAAGGCTAGTATTGTTGAAAGAAAAATTAGAATTTAAAAATTAAGAAATTCTTAATCAAAAATATTACATTTCTCTATTTAAATAAGGTGGTTTTTTTTTAGGGTGCCACAGTTCGTAATGAAATGGATTCTGTCATCATTAGCCGAATAGTAAAAGGAGGTGCTGCAGAGAAAAGTGGTCTTTTACATGAAGGAGATGAAGTTCTGGAGATTAATGGCATTGAAATTAGAGGAAAAGATGTCAATGAGGTTTTTGACTTGTTGGTAAGTTGATACAGGTAGAAGAATAATTGATAACTCCTAAGAAATTGGGTGTTTTAGGGGGCTGGGGTTATGGCGCAGTGGTAGCATGCTCGCCCAGCACGCAGGAGGCACTGGGTTCGATCCTCAGCACCACATAATAATAAAATAAAGATATTCTGTCCACCTATAACTAAAAAATAAATATTAAAAAAAAAAAAGAAATTGGGTGTGCCCTTTTTACATTTTATTTAGAGACAGGGTCTTGCCAAGTTGCTGAGGGTGGCTTTACACTTGCAATCCTCCTGCCTCAGCCTCCCAGACTTCTGGGATTAGCAGCACGCACCACCTTGCCTGGTGCAAAGTGCCTTCTGATCCTCATTTTTAACCCATTTTATTGAACAACTTTAGTTTGAGCACTGCTCCCTGCTGTTTAAGTACCAGGAGTTACAATGATTCCTGTCAAGTTTGGAGGTGAATGAAGGGTACTGCTGAATGAAGCAGTCATTATTGTACTGGGCAATAATAGGGATCCTAGCAGTGAAACTCTATATAGTTAAAAAATGAAATGGATGACATAAACAAGGCATCTGGAAATTGTGGATATTTGCATATAAGATTGGAGGAGTTCCAGAGTAGTCTAGTTTGGTGAATATTGATCATAGCATTATGGAATGATTTTCATAAATACAGATTTTAAAAATAACTTTATCTTTTCATTATAGTCTGATATGCATGGTACTTTGACATTTGTTCTGATTCCCAGTCAACAGATCAAGCCGCCTCCAGCCAAGGAAACAGTAGTAAGTGATTTTGTATTGTTCATTATTTATTGTTCCATGATTATTGTTATTTATCTGTATCAGAAATTTCACTGTCAATATTTCTTACACTCAAAAAAGGCAAATTTATTATTTTTATTTAAATAAATGCAAAATTGTCAATATTTCAAACTTAAACTCTGAAACTTTTTAAAATTAAAAGAAAATATTTCAGTTTTGTAATTTTTATGAAAATCGAACATTGTCTAACGTTGAACTTTTTCTAATATTGAACATTGAACTTTGTCTTAAGTTATAAGTAAGTTTACTTAGTAGAGAAAAAGTACTTTTACAAAGTTTGTGTAATCCTTATTTTAGAGTGTATTGCTATATGTGAAACATTTATTGAGCTCTATTGAAGGATAGGCTTCATTACCATAGATATTCAACAGTTTCACTCTTTGTTATATATCCAAGAGAAATGAAAACATATTCACAGGAGAACTTGTATATGTATATTCATTAGCAGTATTATTCACAGTAGCCAGAAAGTAGAAACAACCTAGATATCCACCAACTGATAAATGTAAAACAGTTTGATTTGTACATACAATGGGATATTATTTGATAATAAAAAAGTATAAGTATACATGCTACAACATAAACTTGAAAAAGTTATACCATGTAAAAGAAGCCACTCAAAATACCATATATTGGTTTATTTATATGAAATATCTAGAAGAGATAAAGCTATAGAAATAGTAGCTTGGTAGTTCCTTACATGTAGGGGTGGGGAGTTGGGAGAGAAAGGGAATGATTGCTAATCAATACCAGGTTGTTCTGATGAGGGTGATAAAAATGTTTTTAAATTGTGGTGATAGTTATCTAACTGTGAATATACTGAAAATCATGCAATTGTATACATAAGTGAACTGTATAGTATAAGGATTATGTCTCAAACTTAAAAATGGCAAACTTTAAAGTGCTTGATTAACAGGGAAACCCGATCTGTTTCATCTGTTATTATTCTTTATCTTTATAAAAACATAATGGTTTAAGAAAGAACACTATTTCATTTTTTCTCAGTATTTCATCATAGGCATGCTTTATATTTTAGCTATCATTCCATGTTTTCCCCTTATTCGTTATTGAACATATTGAAGTTGATGTTGCATCTGCAACCTTCCTTCTGCTTACAATTTGTAGAAAGAGAAATGAGAAAAACAAAGTTGTTCTCTGAATTTGAACAGTCCTATTTTTTGTGCACTGTACCTTTCTACATCTCTGTCCTGTGAATAAGCTCTGAACTTCAAAAGTAGCTCTACAAACGAGGATTGGAATATTCCCTTACTTAAAAGTTTATAATAATGTATCCCTCCTGAATAAATAACTTTTGTCTTTTAAGAATGAATGTCAGAGGGGCTGGGGTTATGGCGCAGTGGTAGCATGCTTGCCTGGCATGCGTGAGGCACTGGGTTCGATCCTCAGCACCACATAAAAATAAAATAAAGATATTCTGTCCATCTACAACTAAAAAAATCAATAAATATTAATAAAAAAAAAAGAATGAATGTCAGAGATTAAGATACATTGATCAACATTTCTTCTATTCATACAGTCTGGAATTCTCTAAAAGAAAACCCAGATTTTCAGTATGTAAAATTAATCTAAGTGTTATATTGATACTAATTTTGATATTTTATGCAAAATTAGAATATTGAAATAATTAATTTAGAACACAGATTGCTCCAACATAAGAATGCAATAACTTATCCTTCAGTGGCTGTTTAACTCTCACCTTTAATTATTTAGAATAAGAAAATGATTTAATCTGAAAATCAAAGAAATGTCTATTAGAGGGTTTGTGGGAAAATATAAATTGTGAGCAGTCTTAGGAGCCACTCAACTAGAAAATGAAATAGTTATAAAAAGAAAAGGAGGGAGTGAGGAGGAAGGAGAGAGGTCAAAAAAGAAATGATGCCAGGTTTACCTCTTTTAAAATATAGCTTTTGATGAATAGAGATCTTTTCAAAGTAAAAAGAGTGATGTGTAATGTTACTCTTTTTCTTCCTTTCCTCCTTCTTCATCTCTCATTTTGCACTATCTCTTGAAAAGTTTTTATCAAAATCTAACTGTCTTGAAATAAAATTCTATTGATAAAAACTCTCATTGAAGCTTTTCCACAAAGGAAACAATGATAGGAAATCATAATTTTGGTGTCAATGTGCAGAATAAATATCTATGGAATTAGTATCTATATAAATTAAAACCAGCTTATTGAGGATCATTATTGTACAGATCAGTATCTGATAAGAACAGAAAAAGATATCTTTATGTTTTATGTTTTGTGGTGTTAGAAAGAAGCATGTATTTAAGATAGATGTACAGAATAGGTATTATCCGCAGCCCCTTTATAATCACTTGCCAAATTATAATGTCATACATAGCGAGAATAAGCTAGATCCAGAGAAGTACTGTCGGAGACGTTAAGTATCTTTTGTGTCACATGGCAAAACAGTGGCTGCTTTTTTATTAGCACAGGACAAGAGTCTGGAACCTTTGTAGTTCACTTCCTGGGTGACTGGCACATTTGTCCTAGAAAACATACACATTGTTCAAACTGTATCTTCCTTCTCTCACACAGCCTTAATTAAAAAGTCAGATTTCACTAGTGAGTCTGTAAAACTTTAGATTATTCTATCCTGCAATTGAAATAATAAGGACATATTTTCTGTTGCCATTTTATTATTGTTGTAGCATATTATTTTTATTTTTTATCTTTTAGATCCATGTTAAAGCTCATTTTGACTATGACCCCTCAGATGATCCTTATGTTCCATGTCGAGAGTTAGGACTGTCTTTTCAAAAAGGGGACATACTTCATGTCATCAGTCAAGAAGATCCAAACTGGTGGCAGGCCTACAGGGAAGGGGATGAAGATAATCAGCCTCTAGCTGGGCTTATTCCAGGTAACCAGCAATACAATAGAAAACACATAGTATTAAAAGAACATTTAAGGGGTTGGGAGTATAGCTTAGTGGTAGGGCATGTGCTTAGCATGCATAAGGATCTGAATTCATTCCTTAGCACACCTCTAAAACAAAACAAAATTTTTTTTGAGTAGAGGTCTGAAAAGAAGATGAAGGTCAGTCATCTTGAAAGACTCTTGGGCTGGGGTTCTGGCTCAGTGGTAGAGCGCTTGCATAACATGTGTGAGGCACTGGGTTCGATTCTCAGCACCACATATACATAAGTGAATAAAATAAAGATTCATCAATATATAAAAATATATTTAAAACAAAGAAAGATTCTTAATACATTTTCTATTATTTGTATCCCTGGTAACTTAAAGATAGAAAGCAAAAATCATTAACATGTACATACATACAAACACAAGGAAGCATTACAAATGATAAATGCAAGAGAATGTATTGAATGTGCCCTTGAATCAAAAAGTGATGAATATCCACATGTTATTTTAGAAAGCTAATGCCCATAATTGATGTTTGAGATAATCCTAAGTGACTAAAACCATTGTAAGATCCAGCATAGTACTTAATACATACTAAATGCTCAATGAAAACTTTTTGGAAGTTGAACTAATTATATTTTCTGATGTTGATTTATTATTTATCTTTTATAATAGATGACATAATAATTTAATGCTATATATAAGAACTGATTGAGCAGGATTGAAACAATTAACATTACTAATCTAATAGGTGGCAGAAGGATTCGCAAGGGAATATATATGGAGAATTAAAAGATGCTTTTATCCTTTTATCTTAAATATCTTACTCTTCCTTCTTTTTCCTTCTGCTATTAAGGGAAAAGCTTTCAGCAGCAAAGAGAAGCCATGAAGCAAACCATAGAAGAAGATAAGGAGCCAGAAAAATCAGGTTAGACATTTATACTTGATATTAATAAGAGATGTCTTCTGTTTTCATCTGGAATTGTGTTTAAATTTGCCTATCAGAATTGTTAAGAAAGATATATTCTTAGGAGGTATGACGTAAGAGGCAAAACATTATCTTACAATGGTAAAGAAAGATTTTAAGTTATTAAAGATTATCTCTGTGAAGTGTGATTAATGGAAAATTATAAATACTTTTGGGAAGTAGTTCTATGAACAGTGTAATGCATATCTGTAAATTTAAATGAAAAACAACTTTGAGTTCTTCAGGTTGAAATGTGTACCTTTGTCCAATACAACAAATACCACATTTATACTTACTTATGATTTCTTAACAGGAAAACTATGGTGTGCAAAGAAGAATAAAAAGAAAAGGAAAAAGGTTTTATATAATGCCAATAAAAATGATGGTAAGTTCTACTCTCAGGTATACCTGGGGTTGTATCTGAAAGGGGTTTAGGTCTAATGCTAGAAAGAAAAATGGTATTTTCAATGAGTTTTTCCATAGTTCTGTATTGACCCTAAGTGTAACATGTGCTTAAGAAAGTTATTAAGTAGAAATTATTTTCTTTTAGAGTCCTGTGAGTAATATGATGTTTTAAATTCTGGCAAAAACTGATAAAAAGTAAAGTAATATTAAGCATATATGATGTTGTATTGATGGTTTCTTCTAGTTTTTTAAATTTAAATTCTTTCTAAAATTATTGCTTGCTTACATTATTACAAATTATTGCATTCTTACAAAACATGTCTGAAATAAAAAATAAATATTTTGTCAGTCATGGCACATATCCCAGAGGCAATTCATTGCTCAGAGCCCACTACTTCCTAGCTGAGTCAGGGGCACAGGAATAAATATTTAAATATATGTAAACACACACACGTACAATTTTGACTGGTTGTTAAGATTAAAACGTGTTGAAGTTGTAGCTTCTCTTAAAATCAAGAGCTTTAATGACACTGGGCATGTATTCCTAATTGACAATAATTGCTGGACATGAATAATAGCTGCTGTCTTTAATTTGAGTTCCTGTTGTCTAGTTCAGCAGTCTCCATTACTAGTTTTTTATAAACCCATTCTCATTTTCTGATTCAGTTACCTTCTTGCTTGGTCTTCATGGGCATTTGAATTTACTACCTGTGCTTTGGTTCACGTTAGAAACAAGGCAAATAATAAAAGCACTCCTCCTTACACAGTTTATAAGGCTTATCTCAAAAATGTGAAATCTTTGAGGGTAACATAAAATAATGAAGATAAAATGTTACAGATTACTAAACTGTTCCATATTATGCTAAATGTGAGAGTCAGTCAGCTTTAATTTTTTTAAATAAAATTTATTGAGTTGTTGATCTTATATCTGTATTTGTGATTAATATCTTTAATTTTTTAAAACAGTATAAAAATTAACTGGTCTAGCTCTTAGAGCTACTATACTGTAGAAAACTTGGTAAATCTGAAACCTTTAGGGATATAAACTAAGTCTATAAATCAAAATGCAACTATTGTCTGATAGTACATGTTAGAAGGAACTCAAAATAAGAGAAAGCATTTTGAGAAGGGAAGAAATTACATTTGTTCTTCATAATGATATCATTAATATTTTTAATAAATAGCTGCCATTTATAATATCTACTCTGTTCCATGGCAGCATCTATCTATATGCTTTAGTTCTCACAGTAACTTCCTTGAGATTACAAATTAATAGATTCAAGTTCAGGTATTAAAATGATCTGCTTAAATTCTTACAGCTTAAACAGTTGAGCTGAAATTTAAACAAACGTAGTTTGAGCTCTGATCCTGTACCAGGCTCTGTACTAAGCATTTGCAAGACTAAGATGGTCCCTGACCCCATGGAATTTACAGATAAAACACTTTGACTACATATTTGATGCCCTTTCCCAGTTAGGTGAAGTAACATGAGTGAAGACATGGCAGGCTGCTAGTTGTCTACCTTTGTTCTTACCACTTGATAGCTCTGGTTTCATCCAGATTATGGGCTTTAGGAATGTTACGCCACCCATGATATTTTATATCTCATCTTGAGTCATGATTCTGGGTTAGTATTTCAAAATGAAGTCGATATAAATGCAGAAAGTGTGTATAGTAGCATAAGTCTGATTCATTTTCAAGTTTTACAACTATAAGAATTTTAGCACTACATGTAAATGTTTGTCTATGCCTGCTCTTTTACTACTAAGCAAATTCATTATGACAGATCTTAAAAACAACCCCCTTAAGTAGAGTGTTAGTTTCTGCATTTTACAAAAATGACAGATATTTTCTTTAAGTTTATCCCCTGGCACGCTACCTTCTGTCAGAGTATTCACTCCAAACTGGTGATTTTATGTAAGGATCAGTATAATTGAATTGTATTAGACATTCAAACACAGTATGAAACAAGCAGTAAAAATTTCTAGAAGGATTAATATATTTTTGTCTAATTTATTTTCATTGCACCTTGGCAAGGATATAATAGCATGGGGAAGTGATCATGATATTATATCACTCTTATGTTTCTATCATAATGCAAAAAGTTAAGCATTTTAATGACAATAAATTGTGCATCTTTCCAATGTGGGGGGGAATCCGTAGGTATTTATATCTTTATGACATGCAATAATTCTGTCTGAAGGGCTTAACTTTTTCTTTCCTAAAGATTATGACAATGAGGAGATCTTAACTTATGAGGAAATGTCACTTTATCATCAGCCAGCAAATAGGAAAAGACCTATCATCTTGATTGGTCCACAGAACTGTGGCCAGAATGAATTGCGTCAAAGGCTCATGAACAAAGAAAAAGATCGGTTTGCATCTGCAGTTCCTCGTAAGTTTAGACACATTTCCATTTCCCTGTGCTTGTCAGTACCTTAACTAGGGGGAATTTTCATTTATTTCACTTGAAACAATGTCACCAAAAGAACTTTAACAAAATATTTTTTTAAATATTTTTTTGTCAATGGACCTTTATTTTATTTATTTATATGCGGTGCTGAGAATCAAATCTAGTGCCCCACATGTGCGGGGCAGATGCTGTACCACTGAGCTACAACCCCAGCCCCTAACAAAATATTATGACAATTTTTTATTAAACATAAGTCTTGAGAAATTTACGTCTTCCTAATAGTATGGTAATTATTTTCTCTGTGAATTTCAGTTTGGACCACTTACAATATCCTCAATTCACTAATTTCTAATCTTTGTTAAAAAGTAAAAATTCTTTGATTAGACATATTTATCCCCCTCCTAGTTCTTATCAATGCTTATTATCTTATCCAATTTTGTTTACCTAGATACAACTCGGAGTAGGCGAGACCATGAAGTGGCTGGTAGAGATTACCACTTTGTTTCGCGGCAGGCATTTGAGGCAGATATAGCAGCTGGAAAGTTCATTGAACATGGTGAATTTGAGAAAAATTTGTATGGAACCAGCATAGATTCTGTACGGCAAGTGATTAACTCTGGCAAAATATGTCTTCTAAGTCTTCGTACACAGGTGAGGCAAGAATTGTGGCTTAGGGTGTTGAACTTAGCATGTTTTACAAAGTAATCCCTTAAGAACTCTGTTTTGGTCCAAGAATGACAGAGGCTAATTAAGTTTTCACATTATTTTTGTAGCAGTTTGTTGTGTAAAATCAAATAGGTTCATTTTCCATATGTATATATTTTTGGAAACTTGAAATATAGTAACTATGACTGGTAATACTTTGAATATTTTAGAAACTATAAAAGAATTTCATTTTTCTATTCAGGTTTGACAAGAAGTAGAAAATTTAAAGGTTATTCTTTTTTTTTTAAAATATTTTTTTTAGTTGTTGATGGATACAATGTCTTTATTTTATTGCTTTGTACATGGTGCTGAGGATCGAACCCAGGGCCTCACGCATGCGAGGCAAGCGCTCTACCACTGAGCTACAATCCCAGCCCCTTAAAGGTTATTCTTAGGGCCTTAAATGACATTATTCAAGTAATAACAAGTGTCACAATGAATGGTTTTATGTAAATAATGAAACCTCAGTCAGTGTCAGTTTTTTGACAGACTAAGCAAAAACTTAAAATTACTAACCAGTGATTCTTAGATTTCTTTTTTTTTCTTAGATTTCCATTTAAAAATTTTTTAGAAATTTGAGGTTTGTTATGGAATTTTTTTTTAAACTTTTTCTAGACTATTCAGCTTCACCATAGAACTTTCTTTAATGTGATGGAATCTGTTGCTCATGTCAGCTCAGGCCACATAGTCAGTGGTTTCTTAAAGAGATATGTTTTGTTATTTTATTTTATTTGTTTTTTTTTAGTTATACATGACCATAGAATGTATTTTGGCATATTATATATACATAAAGTATAACTTATTCCAGTTAGGATCTTATTCTTGTGGTTGTACATGATGTGGAGTTATCCCGGTCATGTATTCAAATACAAGGCTAGGAAAGTTATGTCTGATTCATTCTACTGTCCTTCCTGTTCCCCCCTACCTTCCCTTTGTTTCCCTTTGTCTAATCCAGTGGACTTCTATTCTTTCCCTCCCTACATTCCCTTGTAGTGAGTTAACATCAACATATCAGAGAGAATATTCAGCCTTTGGTTTTTTGGGATTGGCTTATTTCACTTAGCATGATATTCTCCAGTTCCATCTATTTACTGGCAAAAGCCATAATTTCATTCTTCTTTAAGGCTGAATAATATTTCATTGTGTATATATACCACATTTTCTTTATCCATTCATCTGTTGAAGGATACCTAGGTTGGTTCCATAGATTGGCTATTAGGAATTGAGCTGCTATAAATCAATGTGGCTGTGTCCTGTAATATGCTGATTTTTAAAAATTTAAATATGCCAATTTAAATAAGTCCTTTGGGTATATACCGAGAAGTGGGATAACTGGGTCAAATGGTGGTTCCATTCCAAGTTTTCTGAGGAATCTCCATACTGCTTTCTATAATGGTTGCACCAATTTGCACCACCAGCAGTGCATGAGTGTACCTTTTCCCCCACAGCCTTGCCAATACTCATTGTTACTTGTATTCTTTTCTGACTGGAGTGAGATCAAATCTCAATGTAGTTTTAATTTTCATTTCTCTAATTGCTAGAGATGTTGAACATTTTTTATATTTTTTTGACCATTTGTGTTTCTCCTTCGGTGAAGTGTCTGTTCAGTTCCTTAGGCCATTTATTGATTGGGTTATTTGGTTTTTTGGTGTTATGTTTTCTGAGTTCTTTATATATCCTGGAGATTAATGCTCAGTCTGAAGTGCAGGTGGCAAAGATTTTCTCTGATTTTGTAGGCTCTCTCTTCATGTTCTTGATTGTTTCCTTTGCAGTGAAGAAGCTTTTTAGTTTGATACCATCTCATTTATTAATCTTGGGTGTACTTCTTGAGATTTTTCATTTGGAAAAATAAGAGGCCCAGAATAATCAAAGCAATTCTTAGTGAGAAGAGTAATGCAGGAGGCATCATAATACCAGACTTAAACTATACTACAGAGCTATAGTAACAACAACAGCATGGTATTGGCACAAAAACAGATATGAAGACCAGTGGAACAGAATAGAAGACACAGAGACACACCCACATAAATACAGTTTACTTCATTCTAGACAAAGGCACCATAAACATACATTGGAGAAAAGATAGCCCCTTCAACAAATGGTGCTGGGAAAACTGGAAATCCAGATGTAGTAGAATGAAACTGAATCCCT